>PVIR01027524.1:0-22815 GCA_004026965.1 Petromus typicus | reverse complement strand
GAGGCTGAGCTCAGGGCCAGCCTGAACCACAAAGCGAGACCCTGTCTCCAAAAACCTAAAAAAAAAAAAAAAAAAACTGCTCTGCATTTAAAGGCCAATTTCCTATTTTATATCTGAATTATAGGACACAAAATAAGTAGGGCAAATAAATAGGACTGGAGACAAGGAGACATTAATAAGCGAAAAAAGTTAACACTCCAAACAGATAAAACACAAGCACAAAGGATGTGGATGAGTAAGACCCTGTCCCAAAAAATCAAAAAAAAAAAAAGGAGGGTGAGTGAGTAGCTCAGTGTAAAACCCCTTGTTCCAGTTCCCTAGCACAATAAAGAAAGGAGAAGGGAAGGGGAGGGGGAGGGGAGGGGGAAAGGAGGAGGAGGAGAAGAAAGAGGAGAGTGGAGGGTATATAGTCAGCCTCCAGGAGCTTCCTTACTTCCTTTGTGCCTCCTGAACAGTCTCATCCCAATAGCAGTGAGAAGATGCAGGTTATGGTCCCTGAAAAGTGATGTCATTAAACTCACACATGAGAAATAAGACTACTAAGATCAGTGAACAGAAGAAAGGATTCTTGGGCTTAAAGATCATATCCGGGTAACTCTTTGGTTTAATTACTGACCTAACAGAATTAATTAGAAAACAAAAACAAAATAAAGACTATAAGCCTGTTAGGCTTGGAAGGAAACCCTCAATCTGAATCTGAATCTGTAACTCTTCAACTGTGTGTGTGTGTGTGTGTGTGTGTGTGTGTGTGTGTGTGTGTGTGTGTGTAAATGAGGATCAAACTCAGGGCCAGGGATTTGCCTCAGTGGTTCTGGCCCCTGTCTTGCAAGCACAAGGGCCTGGGGTCAATACCCAGTTAACCACCTACAATACTGGGCGTGGAGACTCATGCCCAGCAGCAATCAGTACCACACACCACAGTGCTGGGCATGGTGGCTCACACCTATAATCCCAGCACTAGGGAGGCAGAGGCAGGAGGATTGCTGTGATGTAAGTTGGAGGCTAAGCTCCGGGCCAGCCTGAACTACAAAGCAAGACCCTATCTCAAAAAAAAAGAGGATCAAACTGGCAGTAGCCCATGGCATAAGTGCTCTTTCAAACTTGATCTAGCTGATGCCACAGAGGATAAAGGAAATCTTCCCCAGAAAAAGTGCCAGATGCTATCATTTTGGTCAGCCATGGAAACTACACCAGGGTAAGAGCCAAGGGTCTTCCTTGATCTTTTTTGTGAAGAAGATGAAGTATGCAAGGAGCCAACAACAATTGTTTTCTTCCCTGGTATTTCCTTCATAATTTCCCAGTTCCTCCTTCAACACTAGGCATATTTGAAAGAGATAACTTTTAACTATTTGACTCAGATCATGAGGCATCATCTACCCCCGATGGACAGTACCACATACATACCAGGTCTTGAAACTGGATTCTGACGCAAAATGACACATACTGCACCCTTTGGGAAGGGGTGATTAGACCTCATAGCAACTAGAAAGAAGGTAATGTGGAGTTTCCCAAGGCAAATACTTGTCATAGAGGATACAAATTCCTTATCATTTTGCCATAGTTGGGTCAGGAATTTGAGGTTATGTGCTTTTTGAAACATCCTGCTGCAACAGCTAAGGAGAAGCTGAGAGCTCCCAAATATGTTTAAGAATCTACATTCTCCAGGTAAGAGAAAACACCAATAAAGTGTGGGTAATAACAGAGTATAAAAGTGGTTTCAGATTTCAAAAAACAAAGTACTAACCAAAACAGAGCCAGTAAAAAGATCAGAAAAGGAGACAGGATCCCAAAGCATGGCACAGAAGACACAGGCCTACAGGTGACAGCACCACCATTAAGACAGCGAAATGGGGCTGGAGTGTATCTCAACGGAGGAAACCAGGAAAGAGCACTGTTTTTGGAAGGAAGTTCTTTCCCATTTCTGATGCCACAATGAAGTCTTGGAAAGCACAACAGAGTTCTGCAGGCATCAAGACCAAGTGCAGAAGAAACAGAAGAGGATATCATTTTTGGTATTAAAAAAAGTAGAGAGAATGTTTAAAAGTTCAGAATGGAAGAGCTTTTCAATAGTTAAAACATAGAAGTTTCCACAGGCTGAGTATGGAAAGCAAAACCCCACTCACAACCCAAAAGGGAAGAGAAGGTGCACAAAAATCACTCAGTAAGTCACATGTACCAGGCGTGGAACCGTGGGTTAGGTCTAAGCAATTTAACAGTGGGAGCAAAAGGGGAAATCAAAACAAAGGAAGTAGAGTAGGATGAACTGTACCAGTGAAAGAAGACATCCTTAGAAGGTCTTGCTCACCTTGGGAAGAAAGAAAACTAACCTAGAAAGCAGGTTCTGAGCAGAGTTCAGGGAACAGTACCATGTGCACCTCTTAGAGCCAGGGGAAAAAGAAGACCCTGGCATGCAATGAGTTTGGAGCTCATCCTGTGTCAGCCACTTCCTTTGATGGGGTTTCCAGAGCTTCTTGCACAGACTGCATTTTGCCAAGCTCTGGGGATCAGCCTTCAAACTTTCAATCCTCCATCCTTACTCACCCACCTGCAGAATTTGGAGTGGACATCTTGGCATTTATTATCCATGGCTCTTCTCCATGCTCCATCTTGAAGATTATATCAGGTTTAGTACCATGATACCCTGTTAAGGAAAATCACAAAAGACACTGGTCAAACTGCTAGGGATGAGACTAGGAGCTCAGAAGTACAACATAAGACTGATTATTTGTACTTAGAGACAGACTAGAAGTAGGAGATGAGAGCCACATGGGGACTAAGAATATGTGACCTTGGGCTGGAAATGTAGCTGGATGAGTGATACCAACCTCCCTGGCAAGTGCCAGATTCTGAATTCAATTTCTAGTACAAAAAAAAAAAAAAGAATCCATAACCTCTAATGTTCCAATTCATGGTCATAAAACACTTTTGAGGACACAGGGTAAGGCAACAAAAGAAAAGAATGGCCACTCATGATTCAGTCTAAGGTAGGCAGGGAAACTGCACTTACCCACTGATAACAGGTTGCTGTAGTTTTCCAGGGTTACCTCCTTGTACAGGTGCCTTTGTGCCGAGTCCAGTAGCTGCCACTCTTCCCAGGAGAACTCCATTGAAACATCCTTGAATGACAACAATCCCTGCAATAACACATACCCCATTCAACTGGATGAAATTACATGAAGTTATATGGAAAAGAGAAACTCCCTCCACACCTCTGTGTGGCACATCTCTGTGCCTCATTCAGCATTTACTTTGTAGGGGAATTCAATCAATCATTGAGCCTCTGCCTGCCAGAAAATCCTTTGAGTCCTAAATATTTCAGGATATGTAAAATCTAATTTTATTAATGACATACTTTCAATTTTGTAAAGAGAAAAAACTCATATACATATAAGTGTGTAGAAATAGACTTGGGTTATTTTGCATAGAACTGAAGAGAAAAATTCTCAGTAAGGTCTAGACTTGGCTCTACTGACACAACGGGGCAGCTAGAGGTTTATCATGGTTCCCCAAAACGATGGAGTGGAAAGGGAAAACCAGGAAGTCAATATGACAGTGTTCACCTGTGAGTAACAAGGAGGAAAACAAGTGTGTAAGACAAAAGCACTCATCATTCTACTTGCTGGAGTCTGACAGGACCTGGGCAGGTAGGATCTCCATTCCCAGGGTAACCCAAGTCTAAGAGGGCTCTAGTACTACACTCATATCTAAACAGCCTCCAAAGGGGTTAAAAATGAACAGCAAAATTCAGAAATGTAGCTAGTTTCTTTTGTGTACACTGACAGAAACAGATACACAAGAGATAACCTGCACTCCCATGCACAGGAAATGCACCAGTAGAACACAGGCAGAGCCCAGGGGTTTAGCTCAGTGGTGTTGTACATACCTTGTAAGCACAAGGTCCTGAATTTGACCCCCAGTACAAAGAAAAGAACATGGGCAGAATCCTGTAAGCTCTAGGTACTGTAACATCTCAGAATATGAGAAGGCCAGATGCAGAACACATCTGCCTTTCCTCTGGAGAATAACCAAAATGAGTAATAAAAATAAATCTGCTTATAGGTTTATGTTAGAAGAAAAACAAGCTGAACATTTTCCTGGGATGAAGACATGTGGGAGTTGATATGGGGAAACCCTACCATTAAAAAGCAAGACCAGTTACCAAAAGGCCCAATTTTGAGCAGATGATAAAAAAAATTCCAGAATCAAAGTATAAAGAGAACATGTTAGGGAAAGAACATATTTTCTAAGAGTAAAGTACTGAGAAAATAACTTATATTTTAAAATCTTATACCATCCAAACTAAAAGGCAAGTCTCTCTTTAACAAGTATATATCTTGTAAATGGTTCTCAATAGGGAGACAAGAGATTTGGCCCCCATGCTCAGGTGACCTCTGACAATGTTTGGAGCAACTTAAGAATTAAGAATTGTCAAACTGGCATAGTGCTACTGCCACCTACATGGGCAGAGGCCAATGTGGCTCAACATTTGATAGTACACAGGACATTTGATGGTATACAAGGAACTATTTGTCCCCAAAAGGCAAAACTAGTAAGGTTGACAATCCTAGTATATGCCTAACAGAAATGAGCTGCCATGTCTACCAAAACACAAGTTCAAAAATGTTCATAGTTGGCAAGCCATAGTATTCTCAGCACTCTGGGACCATAAGGCAGCAGGATCATGAGTCTGAGCCCAGCCCAGCCAAATAAAGGAGCCAGGTATGGTAACACCAAATGGTAATCATCCAAATGATTTGAAAGGCTGAGGCAAGAAGACATTTGAGCCCAGTCTGGGTAACTCAGTGAGAGTCTCAAAATAAAAAATGAAAGAGCTGAGGCTATAGCTCAGAAGAGCAATCTGTAATCCCAGCACTCCGGAGGCAGAGGCAGGAGAAATGCTATGAGTTTGAGGTTAGTCTGGACTACACAGTGAGTCCTGAGACAGCCCCAAAACAAGACCCTGTTTCAAAAAAGGAACAGGAACTTTTGGGAAGATGGCGAAGCAGTAACAGCAGGCGACCGGTCACTCTCGTTTGTCATTCCTAAACTGGAATATAGCAGCTCACAGGAAACAAACAGACAAAAAAAAACAGAGAGAGAGAGAGAAGAAAAGGAGAGAGAAGTGGGTCCCCAAGACACACAAGGAAAGATCTAAGGCAAAAATCAAAAGAGCAAAAAGAAAAAATTTAAGGAACAGAGCCCTCTCTCCCTGAGCTGGCACTCTCAGCAGGGGAAGGAGCTGCTGAATCTGTGGAGGGGACTTTTGACAAAGGCCTTCACAACAAAATGGGTTAGTGGAGCAGAGTGGTGGCCACACTGGATGGCAGGATTCCTCATCACATTTAATTTGGTTCTGACACAGGATGGAGGATCAGTGCCAGACAAGCAAGGAAGCCCCACCTACCACGCCAAGGGACTCAAGATCACCATACCAGCTACAGAGCTGCAGAATAAAGGGAGTCTTCCCCGGCAAGAGCACCAGTCCTAGCATCAGCACACTACCTCCCTGCAGTGCCAGCTTTCTGTCCTCCGGATCACCACATCTTGTGCCTGTGTTCCAGCTCCCTGTCAGCCATACGGAAAAGGCATCTACTGGGAGAGTAAACACCACCTTTGGTGAGTTTCTGGGGCTAGCACTACCTACAGGACCCTGGACTCACTTCAGGGGAAGGTCGGGCCCTTTCAACCCTGCAGTAGAGCTGAACTCAGGTGGTCACTGGAGTCAGAAACCATATTGTTTCATAGTGGACTGGGGCTATTTCCCTATGACTAATTAACTCCACCCCTGTGTGCTACTGCCCATACTGTCTATGAAATAGTAGGTCCATGCTTTGAAGGGTTTTTTGGTATTGGATTTTTTTTTTCACTCTTTTCTTTTCTCTTTCTTCCCTTTTTCCTCTTTTTCTATTTTCTAGGACAGTGACTGCCATTATCATTTCCTGTGTTGTGTTCAATACTGTTGGGAATACTCAATGTATTATTTCAACCAAGGTAATATGAATGTTCCATTTAAGTACCTTTTATACTGTGCCAGAACTGAGATTGTTTTAGGACAATTATAGACCCAAGGAGGACAACATAAGAAATAATCATTTCCCAAGGGTTCCAAATATTAGGAAGAAAGAGACTTTCAACAAACATTGCCCAGAAAGCAGGAAAGGAATTGAACCAATAATGTCAGCAATGACAAAGGAATAAAAATGAAAAAAAAATTACAAAAACACAGATACAAAGATCATCACCACAGGGCAATCCAGAGAAAAGGGTAATTGAGCAAACTGAAGCTCAATCACCAGGACACTCTGGGAGAGTAACAAAAGACCAAGTAAAATGGAAATCAAAAATAACCTCTGATAGGGCCGGGGAGTTAGCTCAGTGGTTCCGGCGCATGTCTTGCAAGCGCAAGGGCCCAGGTTCGATTCCCCGGTAACCACATAACAATACTGGGTGTGGAGACCCACACCCAGCAGCAACCAGTACCACATACCACGGTGCCGGGCGTGGTGGCTCATGCCTGTAATCCCAGTACTCGGGAGGCAGAGGCAGGAGGATTGCTGTGATGTGAGTTTGAGGCTGAGCTCAGGGCCAGCCTGAACCACAAAGCGAGACCCTGTCTCAAAAAACCTAAAAAAAAAAAAAAATAACCTCTGATAAAAACAGATACTGTCCATAGTGAAAGATATGATTAAAGAAGAGATCAGGAACATACTAGAATCTCAGATTATAAAAGCAATGGAACTTATTAAAGAAATTCAGAGTTCCAGGAAATTAAAAACTCCAACAAAAGTTTGAAAAATAGGATGAATGAATGTGAGGAACAAACTCTGGATTGCAGCCAATGAACAGGAAAGCAATAATTTATGGAAAATGGTGAGGGACCGCGAGAAATCAATCCAATAGCACCTAGATGATATAAAGAAAAATATATAAGACTGATGGGAATCACTGAGGAAGCAGAAGACAAGCAAAGACAAAGCAGAAGACAAAGTGCAAAGGATATTATTTACATATTCAATATATTTATATATATATCTTCATATATTTACATATATATATTTTATATATATAGAGAGAGAGAGAGACAGAGCGAGAGAGAGACAGAGAGAGAGCTTCACAGATATAATGGCAGAAAACTTCACAAAAAAGAAAAATAATTTGACATACAGATAAGTGAGGCACATAGGACTCCAAGTGGTCATTATACAAAAAATTCTACACATAGGCATATAAGTATCAATTTTCCAGATATCCAAAAGAAGAACACAATATTTTTTTAAAGCTATAGAAAAGAAAACAACCACATACAAAAGGAAGCCCATTAGGATCAAAACAAACCTTTCAACACAAACGCTCAACGCACTGAGAGCCTGGAGTGAAGTGTTTCAAGCCTTCCAGGAAAACAACCTCCAACATAGGTTAATGTATCTTGCAAAGCTATCTTTCAAAATCGATGGGGGAAATAAGATACTTCCGTGGTAACCCCCCCCACAAAAAAACCTGAAGAACTTCACAAATACAAAACCTGCACTCCAAAATATTCTAAAAAATATCTTAGAAAAAGACAATGAATGTCAAAAAATCATGAGACCCAGCAGAGTGAACTCACTGGGCATGGCAATAAACTGAATGGAAAGGGGGAAAAGCAGACAATAAAAGAGCCAAGAACAAGAAAACATCATGACAGGGCTAACTCAGTCCATATCAGTCATAACCATTAATGTCAATGGCCTCAAGGAGCCAATTAAGACAGAGACTGGCAGAATGGATTAAGAAATAAGATCTTTTTAAACTCTTTATATATTCTAGACAGTAGCCCTTTGTCTGAGAAACAGCTGGAAAAGATTCTTTTCCATATTGTTGGTTGCCTTTTTGCTCTGCTGATGGTTTCACCTGGCAAAGTAACAGACGTAAGGATCAGTGGAGTAGATTAGAAGATCCAGAAACAACTCCAGATTACACTAAGTTACTTTACCTTTGACAAAAGAGCCAAAAATCCTCAATGGGAGAAAGACAGACTGTGCAGAATCTTTTTAATAGAATGAGATCCCATTTGTTGATTTCTATTGCCGATTCTCGTGCCATATAGGTTTTGTTCAGGAAATCTTTCCCTAAGTAAAGAGTTTTACCTAACCTGTTTTGCAGCAGGTTTAGTGTTTCTACTTTAACATTTAGGTCTATAATCCATTCTGATTTTATTTTAGTACACAGTGATGGATCTAACTTTGGTCTTTGGCAAGTTAAAGCCCAGTTTTTCCAGCACCATTTGTTAAAGAGGCTATCTTTCTTCCATTGAGGATTTTTGACTCCTTTGTCAAAGATGCAGTAACTTAGTGTATCTGGATCTACTCCACTGATCCTCAGGTCTGTTACTTTGCCAGTACTATACAGTTTTTTATCACAGTGGCTTTATAGTACACTTTCAGGTTGGGGATCATAATACTCCCCACCATGTCCTTGTTGCTTAGAATTGCTTTCGTTCCCAAATTTAAAGACCCAATTCAAAAATGGGCATCTGAAATGAAGATACTTTTCAGAGGAAGAAGTAAGAGCAGCTAAGTAGTATGTGAAGAAATGCTCAACATCACGAGTCATTCAAGAGATGCAGATGAAAACACCACTGAGATTTCATCTCACTCCACAAAGATTGGTTGCTATCTCAGAATTAGCCTGCAACAATGTTGGCAAGGTTGCAGAGCAAAAGGAACGCTTCTCCACTCTTGGTGGGAGTATAGACTCGTACAACCTCTGTGGAAATCAGTGTGGAGATTCCTCAAAAAGCTAGAATTGGGGCCGGGGAGTTAGCTCAGTGGTTCCGGCGCCTGTCTTGCAAGCGCAAGGACCCGGGGTTCGATTCCCCGGTAACCACATAACAATACTGGGTGTGGAGACTCACGCCCAGCAGCAACCAGTACCACATACCACAGTGCCAGGCGTGGTGGCTCACGCCTGTCATCCCAGCACTCGGGAGGCAGAGGCAGGAGGATTGCTGTGATGTGAGTTCGAGGCTGAGCTCAGGGCCAGCCTGAACCACAAAGCGAGACCCTGTCTCAAAAAACCTAAAAAAAAAAAAAAAAAAGCTAGAATTGGAGGTCCCATTTGACCTGGCCATTGCTCTGCTAGGTATATACACAAAAGAATTAAAAGATTGATATTACAGTGACATATGTGCACCCATGTTTATAACAACTCAGTTTGTGATTGCTAAATCTTAGAAACAACCAAAATGTCCATCAACAGGAGAATGGATAAAGATGTGGTTCTTTTATAGAATGGAGTATTATTCTGCTATTAAAAGTGATGACTGAGTCATTCATACTCAAATGGATGTATTTTGACATCCTCATAAGTGAAATAAATAGGTCACAGCTGTGTAAATATCATATCTTTTCTATGGTATGAGAAAAAGAAGATGTAAATGAGTTCTAGTATATATAGTGATATTGTGAAACAGAAATATTTAAAAGGAAAGAGGTATAGGGGTAAATAACAAGGAGAAAAAGAATGTGATAGTAATTTTAAAAAAAAGGAAACAAAGCCTATGTAATAGGGGGTGGGGAGATGCAGGCTGGGTGGGGGGAGGGGATAAAAGAGAATCAAGTCGTGCCATATTCTGGTACAAAATCACAAGGTTGAATGCGATGATGATGTGTATTCATAATGTACCAATAAAGATTTGAATTTTAAAAAAAGTAAGATCTTACAATATGCTGTATATAAGTAACACATCTAATTCAGAAAGAAATCCATAGATTGAAAGTAAAAGGGTGGAAAACAATTCTCTATGCTACAGCAAAGCACAAAAAAAGCAGGAGTAGCTATTCTACTTGCAGACAAAGTAAATTTCAAACCAAAACTGATTAAAAGAGACAAAGAAGGACACTACATCATCATACAGGGAACAATCCATGAGAAAAGATGACATTCATAAATATTTATGCACCAAATTATAGTGCACCCAACTACATAAAACAAATATCCATGGACATAAAAAGTCAGATAAGTACTGATCAATAGTAATAGGAGACTTCAATACTCAACTATCACAAATAGATCAACTGGCCAAAAAAATCAATAATGAAATAATTGAACTGAATCAAACTTTTGAACAAATGGACTTAATAGATGTCTACAGAATATCTCAGCCCACAAAGTCAGAATATACATGCTTCTCAGATGCTCACGGGTCATTCTCCAAAACAGACACTGTACTAGTTCATAAAGCATGTTTATGTAAAGGCAAAGGAATGGAAGTTGGACCCTGTATTATGAGACTATAGTGCCTTGCAAACGAAATTCCAAAATCCTCACAAACACACAAAAATTGAGCAACACTCTTCTCAGCAATCAATGGGTCACAGAACAAATTAAAGAAGAAATTAAACAGTTTCTACAATTAAATGATAATTCCAGCTGGAGATTTAGCTCAGTGGTTCCAGCATCTGCCTTGCAGGCGCAAGGTCCCAAGTTCAATCCCCAGTAACCACATATCACAATGCTGGGTGAGGTGACTCACGCCCATCAGCAACCAATACCACATACCACAAGGCCAGGCAAGGTGGTTCATGCCTATAATCCCAGCACTCGGGAGGCAGGGACAGGAGGCTTGCTCTGAGTTTGAGACTAGCCTGGGCTACATAGCGAGCTCAGGGCCAGCCTGAACTACAAAAGTGAGATCTTATCTCAAAAAAAAAAAACATACAGGAATTTATGGGACACAGTGAAAACAGTGCTACCAGGGAAATTCATAGCAGTGAATGCCTATACCAGGAAAACAGGGCAAATTCAAATAAACAATCTAATGCTGAACATCAAGCTACTAGAAAAAGAGGAACAAGACAAACCCAGAACTCATACTAGGAAGGAAATTATAAAGATCAGAGCAGCAATTAATGCAATGGAGACTAAGAGAATGATACAAAAAAAAAAAAATCAATGAATCAAAGAGTTGGTTTTTCGAAAGGATAAACAAAATTGACAGACTTTTCGCCAACCTGATCAAACAAAGGAAGGAAAATACTCAAATCCATGCTATTAGGAATGAGAAGGGGGAAATCACCACAGATCCAGCTTAAGTCCAGAGGATAATAAATCCCTACTTTGAAAATCTGTATTCCAATAAGATGGAAACCGTAGAAGAAATGGATAGATTCCTAGACACACATGAACTTCCAAAGTTGAATAAAGAAGATATAAAAATGTTAAACACTTCAATATCAATCTATGAAATCGAAAATGCAATAAAAACCCTACTGATAAAGAAAAGTCCTGGTCTTGATGGCTTTACTGCTGAATTCCACAAAACTTTCAAAGAAAAGTTAACACTACTACTTCTCAAACTCTTTAATGAAATTGAAAGGGGAGCAGTACTCCCAAATTCATTCATGGAAACTAACATTACCATTTGGTTGGGGCTGAGAGAAAGTCCCAACCAAAAAAAAAGAGAACTACAGGCCAACCTCCCTAATGAAGACTGATGCAAAAATCCTCAATAAGTTACAAACAGAATACAGAGAATCATCAAGAAGATCATACACCCTGATCAAGCTTGATTCATCCAGGGATGCAAGAATGGTTCAACATACATTAATCAATAAACACAATACACTATATTAACAGACTCAAGGATAAAAAGCCATGTGATCCTCTCAATAGAAGCAGAAAGAAGCATTTGATAAAATCAAACACCCTTCATGATCAAAACCCTACAGAAAATTGTAATAGATGGACTTTATCTCAACCTAATAAAAGCTATTTACGAGAAACCAACAGCCAGCATCATTCTAAATAGTCAAAAACTAAAACCTTTCACATTAAGACCAGGAACAAAACAAGGATGTCCACTTTCACCACTCCTGTTCAATATAGTACTGGAAACACTAGTCACAGCAATTAAACAAGAGAAAGAGATAAAAGGAATAAAGACAGGAAAGGAAGAAGTTAAACTTTCAATATTTGCTGATGACATGATACTCCATACAGAAGATCCTAAAAACTCAACCAAAGAACTACTGGACTTAATTGGCAAATTTAGTAGCGTAGCTAGATACAAAGTCAATGCTCAAAATCAATACACTTTTCATACAAAAACAACACTCATTGAAAGAGAAATTGGAGAATCCATTCCTTTCATAATAGCATCCAAAAAAAAATGAAATGTCTAGGAATCAATCTAACAAAGGAGGTGAAGGACCACTACTCTGAAAACTACAGCACTCTGAAAAAAGAAATTGAAAAGATTATCAGAAAATGAAGGATATCCCTTGTTCCTGGGTAAGACAAACCAGTATCATCAAAATGCTTATACTCCCACAACTCCTATATAAATAGAATGCAATCCCAATTGAAATTCCAACAGCATATCTCACAGATCTAGAGAAAACAATCCAAATATTCATCTGGAACCATAAGAGACCTAGAATAGTAAAAGCATTTCTAAGAACCAGGTCATGGGAAGGGGTATCCTAATCCACAAACTGAAATTATATTACGAAACCACCGTAATTTAAAAAAAAAAAAAGCATGGTACTGGTAAAGTAACAGATCTGAGGATCAGTGGAACAGACTAGAAGACCCAGAGATCCTCAGCTACCTTATCTTCAACAAAGGAGCCAAATACCCTCAATGGAGGAAAGACAGCCTCTTTAACAAACAATGCTGGAAAAACCGGGTTTCAACTTACCAAAGATTAAAGCTAGATATATGTCTTTCACCATGTATTAAACTAAAATCAAGGTGGATTAGAGACCTAAATACCAAAACAGAAACACTAAACCTGCTGCAAAACAGATTAGGTAGAAATCTTGGGATACAATGGCTTAGAGAAAGACTTCATGAACAAAACCTCTTTAGCACAAGAACAGAATGAATCAGTAACTGAGATCTCATCTTATTAAAAAACTTCTGCACAGAAACAGAAAACGAGCAAAAAGACAACCAACAACGTGAGAAAAAAATGTTTACCAACTGTTTCTCAGATAAAGGGCTACTATCTAGACTATACAAAGAACTTTAAAAAATCACCCCCCCCCAATTTTAAGACTCAGTTCAAAAATTGGCATCTGAAATGAATACTTTTCAGAGTAAGAAGTAAAGCAGCTAAGAAACACATAAAGAAATGTTCAACATTGCTAATCACTTAAAAGATGCAAATGAAAACAACACTGAGACTCCATCTCACACCTGAAAGAATGGCTGCTATCATGAAAAAAACCAACAATAAATGGTGAGGCTGTGGGGAGAAAGGAGCCCTTCTCCATTGCTGGTGGGAATGTAGACTGGTGCAATCACTGTGGATTATCAGTGTGCAGATTTCTTAAAAAACTAGGATTAAAGATCCCATTTGACCCTGCTATTTCCCTGCTAGGCATATACTTGAAAGAGAGCGACATATGTGCACCCATGTTTATATGTGTGATAGTCAAATCTTGGAAACAATCCAAACGCCCATCAACTGGAAACTGGATAAAGAAGTTGTGGTTTTTTTTCTAAAAGGGATTATTACTGCCATTAAGAATCATAAATTTGGGCCGGGGATTTAGCTCAGTGGTTTCGGCACCTGTCTTGCAAGCGCAAGGACCCAGGTTCGATCCCCAATAACCACATACCATACTGGGTGTGGAGACTCACGCCCAGCAGCAACCAGTACCACATAGCACATACCACAGTGCCAGGCGTGGTGGCTCACACCTGTAATCCTAGCATTCGGGAGGCAGAGGCAGGAGGATTGCTGTGATGTGAGTTTGAGGCTGAGCTCAAGGCCAGCCTGAACTACAAAGCGAGATCCTGTCTCAAAAAACCCTAAAAAAAAAATCATAAATTTGAGTCCTTTATACTCAAATGGACACACCTTTAGGACATACTCATAAGTGAAATAAGTAGGACACAGATATGTAAATACCATGTCTTTTCTCTGGTATGAGGAACTAAAGGTGTAAATGAGTTCTAAAGTATGTGATAGTTATTGTGAAATAGTAAAATATTCAAAAGTAAAGAAGGGTAGAGGTAAGTAAAAAAGGAAAGAAAAAAATTTGATGATTAGAAGAAAGGAAACAGGGTTGGGGATTTAACTCAAGGGTTCTGAGTTTACAAGCGCAAGGTCCTGAGTTCCATCCCTGGTAACCATATACCACAATGCTGGGTTTGGAGACTCACGCCCACCAGCAATCAGTACCACATACTATGATGCCAGGCATGGTGGGTCATGCCTGTAATTCTAGCACTTAGTAGGCAGAGGCAGGAGGATTGCTGTGAATTTGAGGCTTGCCTGGGCTACATAGTGAGCTCAATGTCAGCTTGAACTACAAAGTGAGATCCTGTCAAAAAAAAAAGGAAATAAAACTTATGTATATAGGGAGTGGAGGATTTAGGGAGGAAGGGTATCACTGGAGTTCGAGGCAAGCCCGGAATACATACAGACTTAAAGACTAGCCTAAATTACATAATGAGACTCTGTCTCAAATAACCAAAGAAAGAAAAGAAAAAAGAAACATGAAGAAAATTCTTTTCAGCTAGTTATCCACAAGCAAAAATAAAAATGAAACAGGTGATGCACACCTATAATTCCAACACTCAGGAGGGAGAGGCAGAAGGATCTCCATGAATTCAAGGCTAGCCTGGGCTACAAATTATGAAAAATATTCAAAAACCAGAAACCAAACCTCAAAATGGATGATACATAAATATGAAACAATAACCTATAAAATTTCTAGAAGAGGGCTAGGAAGTTAGCTCAGTAGTTCTGGCACCTGCCTCGCAAGTACAAGGGCCTGGGTTCCATCCCCAGTAACCACATACAACAATGTCAGGCATGGAGACTCACGCCAACCAGCAATCAGAACCACATACCAGTGTCAGACATGGTGGCTCACGTCTGTAATCCCAGTACTAGAGAGGCAGAGGCAGAAAGACTGAGTTCAAGGCTGAGCTCAGGGGTAGACTGAACTACAAAAAATGAGACCTTGTCTCAAATAATTAAAAATAAAAATTCTAAAAGAAAACCCAGGTGATGTTGAACTTGAGAGTGACTTTTGTAATATGGCACCAGAGGTATAATCCATAATATTGTAATTAATAAGATGGACTTCTTTAAACTTAAATCTGGCCAAAATTCAGAGCAAAGGCACCACCCAATCCCAGTGAGGACAGAACCCCTGGCCCCTGTGTTAAGACACACCAGAATTTTCTGGGTTTAAATCAGTGAAGAGTTTTTTGTGGGCCACATACAAAATATATAACATAGTTTATAGACTAATATGTATGTGTAAGTTATTAAATCTTCTTCTGCTTTTTTTTTTCTTTGAGAAAGGGTCTTGCTTTGTAATTCAAGCTGTCCTTGAGCTAACTCCAGCCTCAAACTCACAGCAATCCTCTTGCCTCTGCCTCCTGAGTGCTGGGATTACAGGCATGAGCCACCATACCAGCACTGTGGTATGTGGTTACTAGGGATTAAACACAGGACCTTGCACTTGCCAGGCAGATGCCAGAACCACTGAGCTAAATCTCTGGCCCAAAATTTTCATTTTAAAATATCTTAGTTGTAACATAGCATGTCAAACCTTCAGGGTGAAGGTTCATCAAATGTAAGAAGCAGTAGGAACTTTCATTCATTGCTAGTGAAAATATAAATTGGTAGAGCCATGTTGAAAGAGTTGGGCAGGGTTTTTTTTTTCCTTTTTAACACAAAACTAAATATACCCTTATTAAAAGATCCAATAATTAAAATCCTTAAAATTTACCCAGAAAAGAAAGAAAGTCCTTTACATCAATGTCATAGCAGCTTTATTCATAACTGCCAAAACCTGGAAACAACCAAGACATCTTTTAATAGTAAATGGAGAAGTAAACTGTGACATATGTAGACAAGAGAATGTCATTCAGCACAAGATAAGCTATCAAGCAACAAAAAAATACGGAAGAAATTTAAGAATATATAATTAAATAAAAGACAACATTCTAAGAATGTGTATTATTCTAACTCTGATATTCTTGGAAAGACAAAACTATGGACACAATAAAAATACCAGAAGTTGTCAGGGGTAGAAAAGGACGAATAGGTACAAGGCAGGACTCTTAGGACAATAAAACTATTCTGTATAAAGCTGGGCATAGGCACACCTGTAATCCCAGCTACTCAAAGGGTCGAGGCAGGAAGCTGGCACATTTAAAGCCAGCACGGGCAATTTAGTGAACTGTTTCAAAAAAACAAGGTGGGGGGCCGGGGATTTAGCTCAGTGGTTTTGGCGCCTGTCTTGCAAGCACAAGGACCTGGGTTCAATCCCTGGTAACCACATAACAATACTGGGCGGGGAGACTCACCCCAGCAGCAATCAGTACCACACACCACATACCACAGTGCCAGGCGTGGTGGCTCACGCCTGTAATCCCAGCATTCAGGAGGCAGAGCAGGAGGATTACTGTAATGTGAGTTGGAGGCTGAGCTCAGGGCCAGCCTGAACTACAAAGTGAGACCCTGTCTCAAAAAAAAAACCAAAAAAAGAACAAGGTGGGGAAAGGGATGTATAGTATAAATTAGGTCCAAGGGTCAATCTCCTAATAACAAACAAACCAAAAAATTTAAAGAAAAATTTCTCTATGATACTACAATGGTAGCTACATGTCACTGTACATTTGTCTAGATCCATTGTACATACAACAGTGTGTATCCCAATGTAAACTAGACTTGGAGAAATCATATATAATAAATGTACTCCTCTACTGGGATATTTATAATAGGGGAGACTAATGTACTAGGGGGACAGGAGACATCCTCCTACATACATTATACAGATATCTCCATACCATTTTCCCAATCTTACTGTAACCTAAAACTGCTCCTTAAAAAAAAGATTTAAAAGAGCTAGGGATTCAGCTCAGTGGTTCCAGTGTCTGCCCTGCAAGCACAAGGTCCTGAGTTCAATCAGTAACCACATACCATAATACCATGGTGGTGACTCACGCCCATCAACAACCACTACCAAATATCACAGTCCCAGGTGTGGTGGCTCACTCCTGTAATCCCAGTACTTGGAAGGCGGAGGCAGGATTGGTCTGAGGTCCAGGCACGCCTGGGCTACATAGTGAGCTGAGGGACAGCCTGAATTACAAAGTGAGACCCTGTTTCAAAAAAAAAAAAGTAGTAAAACAATAAATATTTATATATGCATAGAACTGTTCACTGTTTCAGTCTGTAGTAGTAACAAAATGAACATAGGCTAGGTATGGTGGTACGCACCTGTAATCCTAGCACTCTCAAGGGTGAAGCAGGAAAACTGCCATGAATTTGTGGCCAGCTTGGGGTACATAGTGAGTTCAAGGCCAGCCAAAACTAGATAGCAAGGGCTGGGGTTTTAGCGCAGTGGTTCTGATGCCTGCCTTGCAAGCACAAGGGCCAGGGTTTGATCCCCGATAACCACACACAACAATGTCAGGCATGGAGACTCATGCCCACCAGCAATCAGTACCACATACTACAGTACTGGGCATGACGGTTCACACCTCCTGGAGATAAAAGCAGGAGGACTGCTGTGAGTTTGAGGCTTGTCTGAGCTACATAGTGAGTTCAGGACTAGCCTGAACTACAAAGCAAGACCCTAACTTAAAAAAAACTAAACAAACAAAAACTACATAGCAAGATTCTGTTTCAAAAAACAATAAACAGAAAACAAAATGAGAAACATAAATTTCTAATAGGAAAATAACTAATATAAACATGATACATTTATTCTATAGACATTTTAGCAAACTGCATAACAATTATACCCAATGTGGTACCATTTATATAAAAACAAACCTTTTTTCTTTTATTGTTGCTGCTGTTTTAAACTAGGGCCCTGCTGTGTTGCCCAGGCTCACCTCTAGGACTCAGGTGTTCTTTCTACCTCAGCCTCCCAAGTAACTGGGACTACAGGCTCTGGGCATGCACGCAGCAACTGGCCTAAACCGCATTGTATGTGTGCAAAAGCATGTATGAGTGGTGCTGGGGATTAAACCCAGAGTTCATTCACGCTCACCTAGCACTCTACCACTGAGCTACTCTTCAGGACCCTAATCCTTTTTTTAAAATGCTGAATTAAGCAAACTATAAATTCTACCTGACCACATATTAAACTCAAAAATAATATATTCAATTATTTTTAACAAATTTAAACATTTGAATGAAAATATACTAGAAAATGTCAGCAGGTCAAAGCTCAGAGTTAGATCTGAGGGCAAGAAAGGAAAAGATCCCTTACCTGTGTTCAATTCCTAGTACTACGGTAGGAATAGTACTGGATCACAAACTCAGTTCTCTCTGCAAACCAAATTGGATGAAGATTGAATCAAATTTTTCCATAAGGGGCCAGCAATTTAGCTCAGTAGTTCTGGCATCTGCCTAGCAAGCTCAGCGTCCCAAGTTTGATCCCTAGAAACCACATGCCACATACCACAATGCTGGATGTGGTAGCTCACGCCTGTAATCCCAGCATTCTGCAGGCAGAGGCAGGAAGATTGCTGAGTTAAGGCTGAGTTCAGGACCAGCCTGAACTACAAAGTGAGACCCTATCTGAAAAAAAAAAAAAAAATTCTCCATAAGTTTAATACTAAACCTATTCAATATCAGAGTGTTTTAATACTATTCATGCAACTTCTCTGTGATCCTAAAATTATTTCAAAACAAAATAAAATAACCAAGGCTTTCTAGCATGATCTTTTCCTCAGAGGAAGTACCAACAAAATCTGGCCTTGGTTAAGGTTAGGGTGCCACACTCCCCCAGCACTCAGGATATCTTTCCACCTGACAAAGCATTCTCCTGGTTCCTATCGAAAGACTTAAACCTTAGCTAAACCTTAGCTTCCTCCAAGGCCTGGTATGTGGTTTCCTTCACCCACTCCATCTTCCTATGATAATTACACTGTCATTCAGATTATTTGAATGATTCTTGAAAGAGGGTTTTCTGATTCTGTCATCTAAACTAACCACCCAGCCTTCCCTTTATGCACATACTACTCACAACTGTTTGTTTATTGATCCTCCTGAGAGATGCCTGTTATATTCCTTGTGGTCACAAGCTCTATCAGTTGTCATCACCCCTGCATGCTCCAGAAAATATCCTGGCATAACAGTAGTAAGCTTTCCATGACTGTAACAAACAAACTCATAGAGAGAAAAGGGTTATTTTTATTATAGTTTTAGAGCTTTTGGCTCCTGACTGGTCGGGCCCTTTGCTTTGGGCCTCTGGCAATGTATCATGGCAGGAACATGTTGGGGAACCAAACTACTCACTTCAGGACTGGAAAGCAAAAGATGAGAGGAAGGAGCAGGACTGCCACTATCCCCTTCTAGACCATACTCTCAGTGATATAAAACCTCCCCCAAGGTATCTTCCAATAGCACCACTGAGGATTAAGCTTTTAACACATGGGCCCCTAGGACACATTTATCATCCAAACTATAACTGTTAACAGGTGTTTGTTATATTAATATACATATAACAAGGTATCAGGAGGTACTTCTATTAAAAACATTCATTTAGGTGAAGTCTACAGTGGGTGACTAAAAACAATAAAAAGCTTGGCATCTCTGCTTTCCTTTGGACTTGTCCTTTCTCTAGTCATTTTCTTCTTCAATTCCCTCTGCCATAATGATCCACCAGACTACACCTTGACTAAGAGTGTGTAATTATGTATATTTCACATGTAATTTTGCAGCTCTTAAAGAGAGGGCTGAAAATGCTGGTCCCCTTGTCTTCTTGCTATAGCTTCTTTGACTAAAGTTTCTTTCCTGGTTTTCACTATTACTGTCTTCTTTTGGTTTTTGAGTGGTTAGAACTGCTTTACTAAAAGTCCCAGTTGGGACTCTGGAGTAGGACATGCATGGGTCCCAAAACAAGGAAAATTTGTTTACATTTGTTAAATTGTCTCTTAGGTGCTGACAAGCAATAAAAGCACAAACTCGGCAGAAAACCTGGCTGGGACTAAATCCAAGTTTGGGACCATGGGCACATTTCAAGTTTTCTCATGTGTAAAAGAATCATAAAGTTTGAATGACTTCATATACAAACTGCTTTAAGGAGTGCCTAAGGGTCCAGAGACTTTAGTTCAGTGGCATCGTGGCTGCCTCAGAAGCACAAGGTCCTGAGTTTGATTCTCAGTACTGAAAAAAAGAAAAATTTAAAAGTCCAAAAACAGAAAAGCACTTTTGGGCCAGGGATTTAGCTCAGTGGTTCCGGCATCTGCCTTGAAAGTGCGGGCCGGGGATTTAACTCAGTGGTTCTGGTGCCTGTCTTTTTTTTTTTTTTTTTTTTTAGGTTTTTTGAGACAGGGTCTCGCTTTTGTGGTTCAGGCTGGCCCTGAGCTCAGCCTCAAACTCACATCACAATCCTCCTGCCTCTGCCTCCCGAGTGCTGGGATTACAGGCGTGAGCCACCACGCCCGGCACTGTGGTATGTGGTACTGGTTGCTGCTGGGCGTGCGTCTCCACACCCAGTATTGTTATGTGGTTACCGGGGAATCGAACCCGGGCCCTTGCGCTTGCAAGACAGGCGCCAGAACCACTGAGCTAACTCCCCGGCCCTCTGGTGCCTGTCTTGCAAGCGCAAGGACCCAGGTTTGATCCCCAGTAACCACATATAATACTGGGTGTGGAGACTCATGCCCAGCAACAACCAGTACCACATACCACAGTGCCAGGCATGGTGGTTTATGCCCATAATCCCAGCACTCAGGAGGCAGAGGCAGGAGGATTGCTGTGATGCGAGTTTGAGGCTGAGCTCAGGGCCAGCCTGAACTACAAAGCCAGACCTTATCTCAAAAAAAAAAAAAAGAAAGTGCAAGGTCCTGAGTTCAATCCTTGGTGCCAAGAAAAAAAATGGTAGCCAACAATAGTACCTAGTATTATTTATTAGTTTTAAAGTGCTTTTTACATAAGTACTCTTGGATTCATTTCTTAGGAGGGAGGAGAGAACTGAACCCGGAGCTTCACACTCAGCCATCTCCGACCTTTCAATTTTTTATTTACAATCAAGGTCTTGCTAAGGTCCCCAGGCTGGTCTTGAACTTATGGTACCTCTACCTCAGTCTCCCAAGTAGCTGGGATCACTTTTTAAAAATTGTTATTGTAAGTGGTATTATTTTCTCTATTGTGCTTTTTGTATAACTTTTTTATTTTTTTGAGATAGAGTCTCACTTTGTAGTTCAGGCTGGCCCTGAGCTCAGCCTTAAACTCATCACAGCAATCCTCCTGCCTCTGCCTCCCGAGTGCTGGGATTAAGGGCATAAGCCACCACGCCGGACACTGTGGTATGTGGTTCTGATTGCTGGTGGGCACCCAGTATTGTTGTATGTGGTTAGTGGGGATGGAACCCTGACCCTTGCACTTACAAGGCAGGCACCTGAACCACTGAGCCAAATCCCTACCTGCCTGTATAGTTTTTTAAAAACAAAGAACTCACTGATTTTCTTTTTTCTTCCCAGTACAGGGAAATGAACTCAGGACTTCACGATTGCCATGGAGGTGGGTGCCACTAAACTATATCCCAGTCCCCTATAGTTCATTGATTTTTTTCAGGTTAACTGTATTTCACAGGCCACCTCACTGAAATTACTTCCCCTTTGGCAAACCATTTCTTAAAAATGTATTATTCCTAATCATTTCTTTCATCTTGCTGTCTATAGCTTCACATGACTCTCTTTCAACCATCCTTTACCTCTTACAAAAATAAATATATAAGAAAATAAAGAAATCTACACCACTCCAAAATCTCTGCTATGGAAAAATTTCCTAAGACTTAAACATTCACAAATTCAACAGATACCTTTTTGTCCTATCTCATATCATGATTTTTATGAAGTCATCAATTTGGGAGAAATCTCACTCCTCCTCCCCACCTCTCTTGCAGTCCGGTCCTTCATCACAGAGCATCTCCTTGTCATTATCCTGAATCTTCAACGTGGTTCTCTTCAGGGTTATAGTCGTTCACATTCACTTTAAGCCTCTGTGAATCCCATATATACTGTATTGTATCCAATTTTTACCGCAACTACAGATGCAAAACCCTAAGTGTTCCTTGTCTCAGGAAACATCACTACTACTCTCTGGGGTGTAACAGGTCCAGGAAAAATATCACGATGAAATCTCTCCTCTTCCAAGTCCATCAATTATTCAAAAAGCCCAAGTGATCCATTACCTTTGCCCAAAGTGTTCCTTTATCCTTTGTACCTTCCAGCTCCTTTCTTGCTTCTTGTCCATTCACCTGTAAGTATGACCACTGTTTACTCAATTATGCTTCCCGTCAGACCACATGTCTTCTAAAACAAGGAACAGATCATTTATCTTTCCATCGTAGCACCAGCTTCATGGCCCATACACACAAAAAAACACAATGAATGACCGTTGTCACAAACATACGAAAAAGAGAAGAGTTGTATCCCAAAGAAGTCCTAAAGGTGTGTATAAGACACAAAGAAGATCATTGTTTAAGGAATCTCAGAATTCTGAGCCCATAGCGGTCAAGGAAGTATAAAGACACAGCACACAAAATACCAAAACCAACGTTTCAGGTCTAGGGGCCTCAGGTCCTTAACAGAGACTGGGGGCATCAGTTCTGAACTGAGATTAGAAGCTTCAGGTCTTGGGTATGACCGTGCAGGGATAAACATGGCCACCCAAAGCGTGGAGTCAGCTTTTCAAAAGAGAGAGAAAACCCTACTTACCCAGCAAGAAGCTGTCTGGAATCTGACAGCCATCGCTGTGAGCGAGCTTAGTCCCTCACAGGGACGCAGCCTCCACTCTTCCAACCTCAGGGCTCAGCACGGAGACTCGGTAACGTTCGTCATGAC
>PVIR01027523.1:0-23122 GCA_004026965.1 Petromus typicus | reverse complement strand
TCCATAGCCCACTGGAGAAATGTTGGAAAACACGTGCAAAAAAGTATAAAGAAGAAAATGAGAATCCTTCGAAATTCAACTCATTAAAGTAAAACGAACATTTTGGCAGCCCTTTCCCCAGGCATTCCATATTAATTTTTAGGTTATACTGCATACATCCTGTGTGGCCTCTTTTCATCTGAGCATTTTCTTATCTATCCCTTGCTAATTAAAAAAAAAAAAACAGGCTACATCATATTCCAATGTCTAAGCATTTACTGTGTATCCACTCCCCAGCTACCAGACACACAGGCTGGTCTGACTTCACACGGACACGCTGGGGAGCCCTGCACTAGCACAGGCCGACCCTCACGCATCTGCATGTTCGGTCACTGAGGAGAGGAGAGGAATATGGTTTACATGCAGTCTGCTCGTGGCACCGTGAACGGGCTGGCTGTATTTCCGTCGTGGCTGCCCACCCCCACGGCCAGTGAGTACGCAGTTGGATCATGCCCTGTGCTTTTTCTATATGCACAAATTAACCATTCGCCAACCCAGAGCTCTACAAAGCCAAGGGCTGTTGACTAAGGCAAAGCTTTTCTATTTCATTTTCATTTTTACTCTTTTATGCTTATTTGCTTAATGACTACCCTTAGCTATTAGTTCGCACATTTCTCTAGAGTTATTTAACTGGCAAAAGAACTACTTCAGGGCCAACAGCACAGCACTGAAAGGGAACCACGTGGCGCTAGCACTTGCCAGCCATACGCAAACCGCCTCCCTCTTCCTCCCCAGCGCCCTGTGGCATCTTATTGTCCAGTGCCCCCTCCCTCCTCTGCCTGTCAACCCCACCTGCACTTCTGAAGTTCACCCTGGCTTCCTGGCTCTGAAATGCCACAGCTCTCAATACCCTATTTATTTTCCCAGCCCCTCTAAGTCACCAGTTGGGTAGAGGAAAAAAATAGAAAATCTCTATCACTTGTGAGGAGATGGGAATAAATCCCAGCCTTCACCTCCAGCCTTCCGTGAGCACATCCATTTAAAAGGGGCCACTTCTCAGTTCCACTAAATCTGACTTTTGCAAACCGCCTGCAATTTACCAAAGTGAAGCTCCGGGGAAACTGGGAACGACCGGGTTGGCAGGAAGTGGACCGATGAAATGCTAGAGGAGAGGGCAGAAAGCATCCCTCCTGGCCGAGGGTGTCGTCCCAGGAGCCAGGAGGCGAAGGCAGGAGGACAGCAGCGAGTTTCAAGCCAGCCTGGGCTATACCAAGGGACCTTGTCTCAAAAGCAACAACAATCGGGAAAGCAGCCCTCTTTCCATCTCTTAGGTGTTTTCTGGACAAGGAATTCATCTCTAGGAGGACATCAGTGACAATATTCCCCGTGTGGCTACATTTTTAGTAATTAAAAAACTACTCTTTGGGCCGGGGATTTAGCTCAGTGGTTCCGACGCCTGTCTTGCAAGCGCAAGGACCTGGGTTCGATCCCTGGTTAACCACGTACAATACTGGGTGTGGAGACTCAGGCCCAGCAGCAATCAGTACCACATACCACAGTGCCGGGCGTGGTGGCTCACACCTGTAATCCCAGCACTCGGGAGGCAGAGGCAGGAGGATTGTGATGTGAGTTTGAGGCTGAGCTCAGGGCCAGCCTGAACCACAAAGTGAGACCCTGTCTCAAAAAAAAAAAAACAGACTACTCTTTGGTCAAGGTCACATCACGGTAGGGAAGCCATTACAGTTCTCCCCTCGGCTCCCCAGAGTCTAAGTCTAAGCCAACCGCTCCCTAAGGATCCAGTTCTATCTGCTGACCCTCAGTGCTGCTCCCTCAGCTGCTCCCTGTCCAAGTCAGCACTTCCCCTGACAGTTCCCATTTCCAGGATGGAACTGGGTTTCCAGACCCTCTCCTCCTCCTCCCAGAGTACCTGCACCACACTGTTGCCGGCGGCCACGGTGGCCCTCCTCCACACGCGCCTCCGGGAAGGCACTTCGCTGAGCAGCTGGGCCAGCTTGCGCTCCATCTCAGCCTGAAACACCTCGCTCTGCAGCTGCTTCTCCACGACGCCCAGGAGGACTGTGGGTAACAGGGGACACAGCACCCAGAGCAAGTCAGCAGTGGGGAGGAGACTTGCAGGGGTGTGTGTGTGTGTGTGTGTGTGTGTGTGTGTGTGTGTGCGCGCGTGTGGTGCAGGGTATAAAACTAATGCTCCTGAAGGAGGCGCTAACGTGGAGACAAGCACCATGAACAGGTGAGAGGGCCCAGGGAGCCCTCTCCTCTCATGTACAGCTCCCTCTGAAGTGTTGCACAGCCTGGTGCCCAGAAGCCCCAGGAATGCCGGAGCTCTGGAGCTCTGGAGCACAGAGGTTACACCAGATCAAACATTCTGTCTTCTGCGCTTATCTCAAAATTTCTGGAAGCAGTTCCTATCTTGTCAGAGTGGCAAACTAATCTAAGGAAAGGGTGCCTGCTATCTTGTGCTATCTGCCTTAGACAAGATTATCTAGAGAGATAATCTACTCATCTGAAGGGGAGCAGGTGCCCTGCAGCCAGAACCACTTTCAGGCCTCTCTGAGACACGACCATACCAAGTCTCAGTCGCAATGAAAATCATCTGGAAAGTAAAGCCCTGGCACCGTGCAAAGGGGTGGGCTGTAGCCTGGGATGCTGTGTGTTAAAGAGGAATTTGCAAGGTTCGCGAATCCCATAGGCGGTGATCTCCCTGTGACCAGGCACTGTGCCGCCCTTGCGCTGGGCATCTGTTGGGCTCCAGAGACCAGATCAGACCGGGTCTTTCTCTGCAGCACACACGCTCTACACACCCGACCCCAGCCCCGAGATGGTTTACCAAGCTCCCTAATCGCCCTTATGAAGCCACACAAATAACACTCTTAGGGAAACAAATGATCTTTGCTTTTGAACCTCATCCTGTTCTGGGCCAAGAGGCTGCCCTCTGCAGGGAGGCACAGCCCTGTACTTGATGTATGAATCTCACAGAAGATCAACCCTTTTTGTGCCATAACTCCACAGGTCACCTTCTCATAGCCCATTTGAATCCTTTTCTCATTCATTCTTTGCCAAGAATTTAAAGTACATTGTGCCCCGATTTTAGGCCACAGGAAAGGCCTGCTATTCTCAATATACCCACACAGACTTCCTATTCCTAATGCTCTCCGGATGTGATGTAAGTTAAACATACCTGTTCTGACCCACGAAGACTTCAGTAACTGAGATAAGTTGAGCTGTGGGTACTGGAAGGCTGTACAAAGGGAAGAGGGCAGGAAGGGGAGAACCTGGTGAGGAGCACAACAGCAACAGTCAAAAAGACGTGTCCCAGGCACCCAGGGTAGGTCACGACCCATGTCCTCCCCACAGCGCTTTGTGCTTCTGTGGCAGGACAGAATGCCGATCTGTGTGGGGACACTGACGGAGCAGTTTCTGATGTAACGGTGTCTAGGCGAGAGGGAGAACAGGAAAGCAGGGCTCTCTCAACCTCATGAAGGACACCCCTTCCCACAGAGGTCACCCCCAAGTCCCAGGAATGTCACTGTTCCAAAGCGCTGCGTCTACACACTGTCCCTTCAGAGCCCGGGGCCTTCCCAGCAAGGGCTTGGGTAGAGTGACCACATGTCCTGCTTGTGGTTAGTCACAACACACTGCTGCCAGGACACAGGATGTCAGCTGAACCATACTCTGCATCACTGAAAGTACTACCTGTAAATAACAGCTTTATCCCTATCTCCTCTTCTGTTTTACAGTTTTTAAAATTTTCTTAACCATGCACTGAAAAATATTGCAAATCATTAGGGCTTTACCAATCATTTCCATTCTGAAAAACAATGTGATGATTTTTTGTTGTTGTTGTCCGATTTCTTTTTTTTTTTTGAGACAGGGTCTCGCTTTGTGGTTCAGGCTGGCCCTGAGCTCAGCCTCCAACTCACATCACAGCAATCCTCCTGCCTCTGCCTCCTGAGTGCTGGGATGACAGGCGTGAGCCACCACGCCCGGCACTGTGGTATGTGGTACTGGTTGCTGCTGGGCGTGAGTCTCCACACCCAGTATTGTATGTGGTTACTGGGGACTCGAACCCAGGTCCTTGAGCTTGCAAGGCAGGCGTCGTAACCACTGAGCTAACTCCCCAGCCCTGTTGTTGTCCGATTTCAATTCTGGAATCTACCATTTTCACAGTGGTTCGCACTCCTCCTGAAACACCTCCAATTGCACTGTGAGTCTAACCACTCCCACCAGAATGAAAAGTCTCGTTTTCATTTATTAGCTTTATTTTTAAATTTACATGCAGTAAAATTCTCCCCTTCTGACATTCAGTTGTCCTTGTTTTGATGAATGGCAGCAGGCACCCCCCACCCCCACGCTCCTCTCTCCAGTCAGGCTGGCTCCTGTCCTAACCCCTGACACTCCCAGGTCGGTTCTCCACCTACAGTTAGCCTCCCCCGGGACTGGGGCACTTTGCTTGTTTGGGGCTTTTTTTTTTTTTTTTTTTTGAGATAGGGTCTTGCTTTACAGTTCAGGCTGGCCCTGAGCTCACTATGTACCCCAGGTGAGCCTCGAACTCACATCACAGCAATCCTCCTGCCTCTTCCTCCCGAGTGCTGGGCTTACAGGTGTGAGCCATCATGCCCGGCACTGTGGTATGCGGTATGTGGTTCTGATTGCTGGTGGGTGTGAGTCACCATGCCTGGAACTGTTGTATGTGATTACTGGGGATCGAACTAGGGACTTTGCCCTTGCAAGGCAGACACTGGAACCACTAAGCTAAATCCCCAGCCCTGTTTGGGGCTTTTTATTTGTTTAAATGCTTTTTTTAAATTCTCTCTGTTCATTTGTTTTTGTGGTACTCAGATCTTCACATGTGCAGGCAAACAGTCTACTATGTGCTATAGTCAGCCTTTTCTTTTCTTTTCTTTTTTGAGACAAGGTCTTGCTAAGTTGCATGGGCTAGCTTTGAACTCAAGATTCTCCTGCTTCTGTCTCCCCAGTCGTTGGAATGACAGGAGTGCCCATCACACTTAGGCTTGGAGTACTTTATAATAGTATCTCTTTACTCTCAAAAAACGAAAAGTAGAGCCAGGGATGCCAGCACCTACTTTGCAAGCTCAAGGGTCGGTATCCTGATAACCACATATAACAATGCCGGGCATGGTGACTCACGCCCACAGTACTACCTACCACAGAGCTGGGCATAGTGGCTCACACCTGTAATCCCAGCACTCAGGAGGCAGAGGCAGGAGGATTACTGAGTTCAAGGCTGAGCTCAGGACTAGCCTGAACTACAAAGCAAGACCTTGTCTCAAAAAAATAAGTAGAGAGAGGCACAGTTCCTGAACAGAGTTACAAAGGGTCACCTTGGTCGGAATCTGGGAAGTTCTGATTTCCTTTGATTATACTCTGGATTTCAATCAAACACTCCGTGAGACTACTCTATATGATGCTAGTGTGGTGGATATACGTCACTGTGTATTATCCAAATCCACTGACTGTACATCGCCAAGAGTGTGCCCAACACAGACTATGGGTTCTAGCAACAGGTGTAGGCTCAGGGGCTGTAACAAATGGCCATGAGGCGGGGAGCAGGTAATGGGAGAGGCTGTTGGACAGGAGGGAAGGGACAGGGGAGATCTCCGAACCTTTGGAGCACTTTTTCTGTGACCCCAAAACTGCTCTAAGACACTCAAGTCTCATTTAAAAATTATAAATATGTTTTTGAAAAAGAAGTCCAACAACAGTTAATTACCCACAGCCACCTCCCCATCGCCCACGGGGTGTGGAACTCACGTTCTGCAATCTGCAGCACCGGGTACCCCAGGTAGAAGCTGAACTCCACCACGCTCAGGTTCCTGAGCAGCTCGCTCACCTCCGACCCGTTCAGAAACCCCTGCGCGCTTCTCACAGCAAAGATGATGTTGACCGGGCCGCGCCGCGGCGCCACCCTGGAGGAGCCCACGGTGACATTCAAGACCTGCAGGAAGGGGGCAGGAAAAGCTTCTGCAAAGAAATATCTGGCTGACAGCCTGACTATGCGCTCTCCCTCACAGGCAGTCCGCTCACTTTTCTTAAAAGGGTCCCCACTCAAAAAGAGAAAAGGGCTTTGTAACCTGGTTCCCTTTTACAAGTCTTATAACACTCAGCTTATTGAAAATGCTTTTCGTATTAAGTGATGAGCCGCACACATGTATTTGTACTCATTCCTCCTGTGCTTTTACCTCAAATCCCACTGAAATAACAATAAACTGAATGAAGGGAGGAAATCCACAACGGCACGGGGAATGGACAAAAACCAAAACTGCTGTCGAGTTCTTAAGATGGAGAAAGAACAGGATCATAATGAATCAAACCAGAACAGGGAGAAGCAAGACCAAAACATGCACAGGCACAGACCGCAGCGCAGCGGGGAGCCCCCAGCCAGCCAGGACAGAGCTCAGACTGCAGGAGGGCTCCCAGGCCCAGGCCTAATTAGCATACTGAATTAAAGCTCTGTAGGAGCTGAGCTGATCACCTCTTCTTTCCCTTCTGACTGCCGGCCACACCCAGGCTGGCACGGGCCTCGGAACCACACCACTCCCAGAAGAGGCAAAAAGCCGGGAGAACTGAGGCAGGGGGGCCTCGGCGGGTCCAGGTTCTATGCACAAAGGAGACAGAATCAGGTAAACTCCAGGGCACACCAGGGTGAGCAAGAGACAAAGAGGGAAAGAAAACCCTGCCCTGAAACCCATCCCCAGGGTACACCCTTGGCCCGACCCTGGGGCAACTGCAGGGAGAAAGAAGCCTGCACACACCCCGCACCCTGGCCAGCTCCCAGAGCCCCGGTGAGGTCTTCCATCAGGGGACGAGGCTGACCCAGAAACAGGCCGGTGGCTGACAGGGCAGAAAGCTGGACCCACAGCCAAAATGAACATCCTGGTTCTGCATCCTTCACAAGCAAACAATCAGCCGTCTCCACTCATTTATAGGAAACAAAGAGCGCAGAGCAGAGCACCCAGGTGAACCACTGACAGACCTGCGGAGAAAACGGAGCTAACGGCGGAAGTGCGAGGCAGACTGTTTAAAGCCCCACCAGTGCCCTCTAAGACCCCGAAGGGAGCCCTGCAGCACCACAGGGAAGGCTGCAGGGAAAGGACATGAGAAGAAGGGGGGGGGTGACCAACGAAAAAATTCAACCAAAGGACTGAATAGCACAGCAGCCACAGCAGAAGACTAAATCAGTAACCTGCAGGATGTAGAAAACCAGTGAGAACAGGGAATACAGACGGGAAATATGAGGACAAAAATAAGAAAGGTGCAAGAGGAATCCAGAAACGCTGAAATCCAGTTAGCGTGCATTGCAAAAGAAAAGTCAAAGAATCACAATATTGAGTTTCCATCCGAGACACACAAAGCCAGTTCTCTGGTCAGAACCTGTCTCGTCTGCCTCTGACTGAGGCACCGTGCCCCCCTATTCCATAAAACGGGCAGAGCAACCCTTCTCTGAAAACCTGGCCCCCTCCCAAGTCTGACTCTTCTGACCCCGGGCGTGCTGGTGTGCCCTGTCACACGCAGGCTGGAGGAAGAGGCCCGGACGCCGCTCCGCCCCCACCGGGTGTGGTCCCTTTGCAGTGTTCTTGGATTTCCGGCATGGGACCCCTACCATCCCGAGCTCCCTCCACGGTCTCCATGGAGGCTCAGCTCCCTCGTGTCATGGAGACACCACGCCACAGAAGGGCGCCAGCCCGACCCACGTGAGCTGGATTTCCTCCAGCGGAGGGATATGCAGTGCAGCGAACCGCTTCTCTGTAGAGGACACTGCACGCTGCCTGCATTTGGCAAGACCTTCACCTGCACAGTGAGGTTATAGGTCCCCTGCTGGTGTTTCCTCACTTCAAACAGAGCCGTCATCAGGCCTTTCTCCAGGCGCTGGGTGAAGTTGCAGAAGCCGGTATCCACACTCGGAGGCACAAACTGAAGTACTGAAAAGAAGGACAGCCATCAAAGCCCCGGAACAAGGCGCTTCTTAAGGATTGAAGACTGAGGCAAAGGAGGACAGCACCACAGTCAGCTGATTCATCCGAAGCACAAGTTTATGTGTTACGTTTTAAGATACTCTTTTAAATACAATTTTGTTTTTAATTAACACATAGTAATTGTACATTTTACAGAGTGCAGTGTAACCCTCAACATATGAATATGCTAGTGATCAGATCAGGGTAGATGGCAATATCTGTGATCTCAGACATTTATCATTTATTTGTGTTGGAAATATTCAAAATCTTCTCTCTTGTTTTGAAATATACAATTAACTCCTGGCAACCACAGTTATCCCACAGTGCCACAGAGCATCGTAAGTTATTCCTTCTGTCCCACTGTTCTATGGCTATCGACCTTTCTTCCTGGTCTCTAACACTCACGATTCTACATTCTATTTCTTTAGGGTCCACTTGTGAGGTTCTCTCTACAAATGGGAGCGTGGTATTGGGCTTTTTCTTCCTGGCTTATTTTACATAACATAGTGTCCACTGGTTCTCTATCCATGATGCTGCAAATGAGGAATTCATTCTTCTTAGTGAACAATAGTCTACTGTGTAAACACACCGCATTTTCTTACCCCATTCAGTCGTCAACGAACACCTAGGATGATTCCACGTCTTCACTCTGTGACTACAGCGGTGATTCGACATGCGTGTGAAGATGCCTTTTTGACATACTGATCCCAGTTCCTCCGCGTAAATATCCAGCAGTGGGAATCTTGGTCCTTCTGTTGATTCACCTTATAGTATTTTAAGGCATCTTAAGACTGCTTTCTTCGATGGTCATGCTAACTTACCTTCCAGCAGCAGCGGACGAGAGTGCCCCTTTCTACCCACACTCGCCAGCATGGGCTTGACCTGTTCTTTCACAGAAGCCACTCTAATGGAGGTGAGATGCCTTGCTGCAATTTTGATTTGCATTCCCCTGGTGATTAGTGATACTGAGCATTTTTCATATTTGTTGGCTATTGTAGATCTTCTTTTAAGAAATATCTGTCTAGGTCCTCTACCCATTATTCAGGGGGATTACTTGAGGTTCTGCTGTTGAGATCCTCTTGCTGCTTAAGTTGCTTTTACATTGTGGGAATGAGTCCTTTGTCAGACAAATGATTTGAAGGTACTTTCTCCCATTCTGTAGCATCTTCACTCTGATATTTTCCTTTGCTGTACAGAAGCTTTGCAGCTTAAGGTAATCTCATTTGTCAATTTTTGCTTTTGTTGGCTAAACTTTTGTGGCAATATCAAATAAATCTTTGCCCAGACCAATATCCTAAAGCATTTCCCTAGTGTTTTCTTTCAGTGTTTCACAGTTTTCACCCTCACCTCCCAGTATTTGGTCCATTTGGAGCTAACTTTTACATACAGAAGAGAGAGGGGTCTAGTTTTTAACTCTTGGCTGTGGATCCCAATTTCCCTCCTTTCTCTCCAAGAAGAGAATTTGATCTTTTACTGACAAGACTGTCCTTTCTCCAATACATGTTCTTACTGCGTTTATCAAAAATCAGTTGCTGTGAATAGAGGGTCTCTTTCTCTATGCTGTTCCCTTGGTGTATTTATCTCTTTTTATACAGCACTGTGTGTTTCTGTTACTATGGCTTTTTAGTATGCTTCAAAGTTTGATTATGTAACACCTCCAGCTTTTGTTCTTTTTGCTCGGACTACTTGGGCTATTCTGGATCTTTTGTGGTTCCATGCAAATTTTAGAAGCTTTATTTATTTTTGTTTCTGTTTCTGTGAAGAATGTCTGATATTTTGATAGGAACTATATGAATCTATACATCACTGTAGACAGTACAGACATTTTGAAAATCTCATTCTCCCAATTCATGAACACAGAATATATTCCCGTTTTGTAGGAGTGCCCTCTTCAGTTTGTTTCTTTAGTGTTTTATAATTCCCACTGTAGAGATCACCTCTCCCCTTGTTTTAATTTACTCTTGGTAGGTTCCTGACTGGGGTTTTGGGTTTTATTGTTTTTGGCAGCTATTGCAAGCCAAAGTACTCTTTTCATTTCTTTCCTATCATTTGATTATTGAAGTATTTAAAATTTAGTAGGCCAAGGATTTAGCTTACCTCCCTCTAAAGCACAAGGTCCTGAGTTTGATTCCCACTATGAAAAAAATTAAAAATTTTTAAAAAGCGGTTTTTGTATGTTGATTGTACATATGTCCTACAGTCTTACTGAATTCATTTGTTAATTCTAATTTTGGTGAAATCTTCAGGTTTTTCTACATATAAAATCATGTCATCTGGAGACAAAGATACTTTTATTTCTTTTCCTATCCAGATGCTCTTTATTTTATTCTCTCACTTGTAGCTCTGGCTAAGCTTTTCAAAACTATATTGCATAAAAGTAGTAAAAGTAGATATCTCTGTGTTGTTTCCATTGTAAAGGGAAAAGTTGTAGCTTTTCCCCATTCAGTCTGATGGTGGCTATGAGTTTGCCATATAAAGCTTTTATTGTATGAAGATAAATAACCTTTGCATGGCTTCTTGGGGGTTCTGACTATGAAGGGATGTTGAATTCTATCAAATTCTTTTTTCATCTATTGTAATATCCTCCATTCTGTTAATACATAATATATTATGTTCCCTGATCAGTGTATTTTGAATCATCTCATATCCCTGGTATTTATCCCATTTGATCATAGTTTATAATTTTTTTATGTGTCATTAGATTCAATACACTAAGTTTTGCTAAAAATATTTGCATCTACAGTCATCAGAGATACTGGCCAATCCTTTTCTGTGTTCATTGGATTCCTGTACATTTTTGGTATCAGGATCATGTTAGCTTCAGAAATTATGTCTGGAAGGTCTTCTGCACACATATTTCTAAAGGTTTTGTAAAATTAATCAGTAAAGCCATTCTATGTAGGACTTTTTTTTTTTTTTTTTTTTGAGACAGGCTCTCACTTTGTGGTTCAGGCTGGCCCTGAGCTCAGCCTCAAACTCACATCACAGCAATCCTCCTGCCTCTGCCTCCCGAGTGCTGGGATTACAGGCGTGAGCCACCACACCCATCACTGTGGTATGTGGTACTGGTTGCTGCTGGGGTGAGTCTCCACACCCAGTATTGTTATGTGGTTACCAGGGATTGAACCCAGGTCCTTGCGCTTGCAAGTCAGGTGCCGAAACCACTGAGCTAAATCCCCGGCCCAGATTGCAAATAATCTGAGTATCCTGCAGAATGAGCAAACATTTCTAATTAATTCTGCCTTTTTTCTTTTTTTCATTTCAGAACTTTAACTGTGTCCCCTTCTCTCCTGACCTGAGAGTCTGCTGTTAGTGTAATGGGCATTTGCAAAACTTGACACTTGTGATCTTTTCTAGAATTTTCAAGTTGCCTTGTATTTTTGGCAGTCTGTCTACAAGATGCCCCAGACAAAATCTTCCTAAGGACTCACTGAGGAGGTCCTTTGAGCTTTTTGACCTAGATAACTGTATCTTTGCCAAGTTGTGGAATGTCTTGCAGATATTCCCTGAACTGGTTTTTCTATGTCTGTTTTCTTCTCTTCTTTTGGAATCCAATCATGTGAATGTTTGCACACTCCATAGCATCTCATATGTCTCTAAGCCTTTTTTCATTCTTTTTACTGTTTTTTAGACTGTGTTATTTCAGAAGGCCTATCTTCAAACTCAGAAATTTCCAATTCCCAGTTGTCCTCATAATTTCACTGAATTGTTTGAATCCTGTTAAGTTTCCTTAAAATCATTATTCTGAATTTCTTTTTAGACAATTCACTGATTTCTTCTTCAGGGTACTGCTACAGACTGCTCCTCTGAAGGTATCATTTTACATCTCTTTTTCATGCTTAGTACGTCCCTACATTGATGTTTATGTGTCTGGCAGATCTGTCGCCTCTACCAATCACACAGGACGGCTTTTCTAACGAATGACTTTCTCCTGGCAATGCGTCCTGAGGTCTGCTGGAAAAGCCACGTCGGTTTGGCTCTGGGAGGCCTTTTCATGTGGCGTCTGTGTGGTTTCTTCAGCTACAATCAACCTTAGCAACATCAGCTGCTTTATCACCTAGGCTTAAGGGCTATGGGGTGGCACTGTCGTCTGTGAGCCACACGTCAGGTTCCGCAGGTCCCACGGGGCCAAGGCCACCCCGGGGAGCCAAGGTGAGTACACTATTGCGTGCAACTGGTGACTGGTGGTCAGTGTCTTAAGCCACACAGGGGCCTGAATGCATGGGTGGGACTCCATGGGGCACCTGTCAGTGTCCCAGGCCCGCTGAGGGCCAGCCTGCTCAGGAGGGGCTGACCAGCTATCTCCTGTGGCTGTGGTCACGCTGCCTGCCTGCTTCTCAGGCCTGCAGTGGGACATGTCTCTGAGAGGCTTCTTAACTGCTTCCTGGGGCTACAAGAGATCCTTAGGGCTGTCCGGTGGCTTCAGACCAAGGATGGTCATATTCTAGATGTCATCTCCTGAACATGCAAAAAGTTAACTCTGTACCGAATTAATACAAGCAATATGAAGGTGATGGATACTGTTTTAAAATGGAAAAATAGCTAGGACAAGAATCTAACCATGACGAGATATGACTGACAAACACTCCAATATATGCAAACTCATAAGCAATGAATTCTTACACATTTATTGGTGAAATGGCATGGTATCTGACACTGCTACAAAATACACTTGCATCTTCAAAAACAAAAGTCTGTGGGGGGGAATAAAACAAAACTGATACATTTTTATTAGTTCTTAAGCTTTATATGGTGCTCATGTGAAAATAATATGTTCTACTAATATGTGTTTGCAACAAAAGTGCAATATGACATTGAGAAACTACTGTTAGTTCTAGGGGGCACGATGTGGTGGATAGGGTGTGTGTGTGTATGAATACACCTTATCCTTTAGAGGCAAGAGCTGAGGTATTTCTGAGTGAGATAACATGTTGCCTGAAAGTAACAAGCCGGTAGGGTGGTGGATGGAGTACAGAGAGGATATGAGTCTAGCTAGGGCTGGAAAACTGCTAAAATCATAAGGCAGCTACACAGGGATTCATTAAATTATTCTCTCTACTTTTGTATATCTTTAAATTTTCTATAATTATAAAATTAGGTGTTTTAATTATGTAATAAAGCAAGGTATCATGGCACACAGGAGTTCAAGGCAAGCCTGGACAACCTAACAAGACTTTGTCTCAAAGAATAAAAGTTAAAAAACAATCCTCAATTTTAAAAAAATATTCACATATATAAAATTCTACCTATAAATCACAACTGCTCTGTTCCATTCTCACCTGTTTGAACTTGGAACTTGGACTCAGGCACCAGGAACGAAGGCTTCACAGACAAGATTAAAGGAGTTTGGTCCCGCACTAGTTTACTATTGATGAGGACATTAATGACCGATATTGCCGTGTAAACAAAAGGACCAGATGTTACCAGAAAAGTGAAATCAGTGAACACTTCATAAACCTAAGGAATTAAAATAAACACAAAGCAACTCAAACTTAAAGGAAGTTACGTTGGAGAGAAAAAAAAAATAAATCAAGTTTTAAAATGTATCCATAGTTCAAATGAAAACCTATTGCTTCCCATGAGATCATCATTCTGACACTGGTGGCACGCAATCCAGCCAAGCCCCAGTTCACGTGCCCCACAGCCACCGTGGCTCACGGCTCTGGGTAAAGACAGCGCAGGTTCAGACAAGCAAAATTCCCTCGCCCATCTGGGAAAGGGCCACCGGCACAGAGTCCATATAAAACGTATGCCAGCCAGGCGCGATGGCACATACTTGCAATCCCAGCACTTGGGAGGCTGAGTCAGGAGGCTCGATTAGCTCGACGCTAGCCTGGGTCACATAGGAGCCTTGATCACAAGGCCAGCCTGAACTACACAAGGAAACTGTCCCAAATTTTTTTTAAAAAAATTAAAAATAGATGTGCAAATCTATATCCCATTGAATGTATGAAAAGAAGAAAAAGTCTCTAAAATCTAGTTTAAACTCAAAACCTAAACTTAAATCCAAGTTCTTTAATGCAAGTCAAGGAAGGCAAACTTGTCATGGAGATTACCCCAAACTAATTCCTCTGGTCCCAGAGTCCTTTGTCCTGTCCACACACTCCCTCCACCCACCGGGACTAAGCCTGGCCGTCTGCACCCAGGAAAGAAAGGATGCCCTGACAAAAATAAGTGCAGCCCGGAGCAGGGGCCGCGGTGAGCCAGGACGGGGGGCAGACAGAATCACACCGCATCGCGGCCACCACCCCACGGGGACTCACCTGCAGCTCCACGGGGCGTCTGAAGTGCACCTTCAGCACCTCTTTGATGGCCGTGATGATGTACTCCTGAACCGCTCTTCTGGCCAGCACTGCAAATGCAAGCCGCCCACCAACCGCACATTAGTATCCTGCCATCAAAGTGTGTGAGCAGCCCCAGATTCACACTCTCGCGTCAGGTCCAGACACAGGCATGACAGAGAGGAAGGACCGAACCACCACTAACACCCAGAGGAACGCGGGGACCCAGGTCACAGGGAAGCCGCCGAGGCGTGAGCTCAGGGTGCCACGCAACTCTCTCTGCCCTGGTGGGTGAGGTCAGGAAGCGCTGCCAGAGCCAATGAGGGGGCAAAGAGCTTGTGGTTCCCGTTTTCATGAGCAATGAACAAACACCAGGTTGTCTCCAGGCTGTGGCCCTAATGGCACAGTACAAGGCTTTAAAAGCGATACTTCAAGACTGCCACCATGCTGGATCACACCAGGGCCACCCGGCCTGGCTCACAGGCCCCAAGCGGGTCAGGCTACGCCACAGCTTTGAAGTGAAAGACAAACTGAGCAGGAAGCAAAAGAGTAGAGTGGAAAGAAAGATACTGATTTAAGGGGGGAAATGAAAAAGAGTGGGGAGCAAGGGGAAGGACAGAGGGGGGAAAAGAAAGAAAAAGAGAAGAGAGGAAGGAAGAAAGGAGTGAAGAGAGGGGGAAGAAGGAAAGGATCTGAAGAGCTAAACTTGGACAGTGTGAGGCAGAACAGAAGGTCCGAAAGGGAAGGGCCCCAAAGCGGAGGGCAGGAAGTACGCACGCCGCGCGTCAAGGCATCACTCGGGACCGCCAACCCTGCTCTAAAGGCCCCGCCGCCCCTACAGTACCCGTCACCTTCTCTAGCTAATATGAGGGAGATGCAAACCCCAACATTAGCCGATACGGCCCCGAGTCTTTGGAAATTCCTACTGACAGTTTCCAACTGTCACCAGGGTAGGGCTGAGGCCTACAGCCACCCCAGGCCGCAGCGCCTGCAGGGCCCCCACTCTGGAGAAGAATCATCTCCACCTCACTGATGGATGACTACTAAAGAGGCGGTGACAAGTCCCTCCTGAAAAAGGGCTGGGGATGAGCCCTCTGGTCGGATGGTGCTGCTGCAAGCAAGATGGCTCCCAGCTTCCTGCTCGCCACGTGGCACCTGGTGACTCTGCACAGCTGCCATCACTACTAAATGTACATGCACAGGGGTGCATATTGTTCCCAAATCTGTTAAAAATATAGATATCTAGGGGGCCGGGGAGTTAGCTCAGTGGTTCCGGCGCCTGTCTTGCAAGTGCAAGTGCAAGGGCCCGGGTTCGATTCCCAGGTAACCACATAACAATACTGGGTGTGGAGACCCACACCCAGCAGCAACCAGTACCACATACCACAGTGCCGGGCGTGGTGGCTCACGCCTGTAATCCCAGCACTCGGGAGGCAGAGGCAGGAGGATTGTGATGTGAGTTGGAGGCTGAGCTCGGGGCCAGCCTGAACCACAAAAGCGAGACCCTGTCTCAAAAAACCTGAAAAAAAAGATATCTAATGATAAGGGGCGCCAAATGTCACTCACTGCACAGCACGTATAAAAGTTAAACTTGCCCTGGAGAAGCAGGTCAGTGGTGGGGCACTTGCCTAGCACGCATTTCACTCTAATACTATAAAAAAAAACTATTAAAAAAGGTAAATTTATACGGTATGATATCTGATATTCTTTTTCTTTCTTTCTTTCTTTTTTTTTTTGTGCTGGGATCAAACTCTGACCTGGTGCTTACAAGACAGATGCCAGAACCACTGAGCTAAATCCCCAGCCCAATCTGATATTCTTAGAGATACTTCTAAAACAGAAAACTTCTAAAAGACAGAATATTACAACTGTAAATATCATAGACACTCAGAAGCTTTCAGTAACTTCTAACAAGGTCCTTATAACCAACCACTTACTAGCTACTTTTTAACAGCTTTGTTAAAAACAGGAAGAGAACGTCCACCTGTGAGAAACTTTTACCTCTCTCAGACGGAACCCTGCAGACTGCAGATCATCCTTTTGTTCCAAGGAACAATCCTTTTGTTTCTTAACCTAACTAGCAGCCCTCCCACGACCTGGGCTAACGTCCAGCCAGGCTGCTGTCCCTCCACCTGGAGGACACTATATCCCCATCCAGATAACAACAACGCTCTCTTACTGCGAGGGGGACTCCGATCTCACCTTCTCAGGCTCCCTGAGGCAACTTTGTCGTCACCACAGCTTCCAAGAAAACACGGTCCCCGCCTGCCTGCCAGGTCTGAGACCACATCCCGTGCTCCGCAGAGCCCCTCACAGCCTCCATGTGCACCTCACGCATGCTACGTGCACATGAATGTGTCATGTGAATGGCAAAGGCTTCCCTGGGTGGGAAGCGGCAGCACTTGGAGGGTGGTAAACAGAGGCTCTCTGGCCGCCGCTCTCCGCACAAGACTGAGACCAGCCAGCTCTTCTCTTCCCCTTCCACCCACTCTACCCGACCTGGCTCTCCTGCCGTCTCCTTCCCGTTCATCTCCACTCCCCTCCCCCACTGAAGCTGACGCACACACGCACGCGCGCACACACACATCGCCCCTTGCCCGTGTTAGGTTAGAAGTGAGCACATGTCAGTGGCTCACAAGACACCATGCACCTCCACAAGACACCATGCATCTCTGCGCTGCTTCTCGTGGAGGAACTCAGGGACCAGTGAAGCAGCCCCAGGCTCCAGACACCCTGCAGAGGGACCCCTGGGAACGGACATCCATCCTCTCTCCACATGTGGGTGATGAGTTCCAAACACAAAGGCCCCGCCAAAAACTTGTCCAGCTCCCTCACATTGTTTATCTGTTCTTTTTTTTTCTTTTTCTTTTTTTTTTAGGTTTTTTGAGACAGGGTCTTGCTTTTGTGGTTCAGGCTGGCCCTGAGCTCAGCCTCAAACTCACATCACAGCAATCCTCCTGCCTCTGCCTCCCGAGTGCTGGGATGACAGGCGTGAGCCACCACGCCCGGCACTGTGGTATGTGGTACTGGTTGCTGCTGGGTGTGGGTCTCCACACCCAGTATTGTATGTGGTTACCGGGGATCGAACCCGGGTCCTTGCGCTTGCAAGACAGGCGCCAGAACCACTGAGCTATATCCCCGGCCCCTGTTTATCTGTTCTTAATGCAGTGACAAAGTAACACGTAATCGTGTGTGGGTACTTCCCAGGCTTCAGGGACTCGGCTAAATCTTGTGTTGATACATTTAAATCTTTACAGTAACTACTGAAGCCGCGTCTCTGTCAGCCTTGTTTAACAGGTGAAGAGACAGAGATTGAGTAACCATCCGGGAGCCTCCTGCAGGTGGGCAGAGCGGGGGAATCACTTTCCTGGGTGCTGAGTCCTGCAGCAGCAGCACCTCAGTCCAGGTGGGCTGTCTCACAGCACCTGAGGGACTCCCCACCCCAGAGCGGTGACCGAAGCAAAGCCTTACCAGTTGTGATCAGGTAGGCGTCAGGCACTGTAATGTCACACACGTACGGGGGCCTGGTGGTGACCAGTGCTGGAGTTCCAACTGTCGCTTGCAGGATGGCGGTGCTCACGGGATGGAAGGATGGCAGGGGAGATGCCGTGCTGCTCTCCTGGAGGCTCTGACCTACAGTGTGGCCGCTGAGGGCACCGTCCACAGTGTCGCCAGCCCTGGACGTGCTCGGCTCAGCAGAGGTGTTCCACGGGGAGCCTGTGGGCGGGAAGGAGGGGCCCACGACAGCTGGCTGTGTGGGTAGAGGTGAAGGGCTCAGCTCCAAGACCACGGAGGAGGATGCTGAGGGCAGATGCACATCAGTGGCCGAGGCTGGACCGCTCGGAATGACTCTGGAGGCAGAGGGTAAGATGGAGGTGTCGTCACCTGTGGCTCCAACAGAGTTACTGGAAGGTGTCAGAGCTAAGGACACAGAAGACTCAGTTAAAACAGGGGTCGAATAGAAAGCTGTTGATAGTGACAGCAAGGGAGTCCCTGCAGTCAGGACGTCCGGGGTGGGCTCAGAGCTGGCGAGCACCAGGGTGGTGACGGCAGAGTCTCGGGGAGTGAATGAAAACCCCAAATCGGAGGTAGTTTCAGTGAAAGCTGAGGTAACATGAGCTTCAGAAGCCAACAGCGACATCGTGGAGGCGTCCACAAACTTGGGAGACGCAGAGGGGAAGCTGGAGAGTGATGACATCTCAGAGCCACCAGGCAGAAAAGCGACTGTTTTCAAAGGAAGGTCCGAACTTGGCCAGAGCTGAGAAAACTCAAAGCTTGTGGAATTCACGACAGGAAGCTGAGGCGAACGCCAGCCGACAGAGGCAGACAGCGCGAACGTCTGCTCCAGTGAGGACAGGGACTGAGACACGGAGGGTGATGGGTCCCTGGGCGCCGGAGAGCGGGGAGGAAGAGCGTCTGAAGAAGAGGGGGCCACGCTGTGGAACCCCAGCGGTGGAGTGGAGTAAAAGCTGGACACAAAATCCGAAAGACTCCAAGTTTCATGTCTAAAACCGTAGACAGGTTCGTGGGCAGAGAGAAGTGAGGAAGCTACGGAAGGAACCAGGCTGTGAGAAGTGGAGGGACTCTGGTCTGTGGTGCCGCCGAGTGACGGCGAGTTTTCGTTGGCTGTGACCGAGAAAGGTGCGTTGAGGGAGACGCTGGTGATGACTGTGGAGAGCTCGGTGGTCGCCAGGGACAGCTCTGCTTCTACGCCCACAGAGGAGGAGACAGAAGCGGGACCTGGTGACACTGGTGGCCTCGGGTGGCCGTGGGAAGGGGGGCCCCCGGAGGTGGTGACGCTGCTCGCAGTCACCTCAGTTGACAGGCTGCTGCTTGCTTCTGAGACCCTCCAAAGTCTGGAAGAAAGGGAGACGACAGGCCTGGCGGGGAAACGTGTGTTAAATTCTTGAAGATTTTCCTCAGAATCAGAGAAGTCCGTGTGCACGCTGCTCCACGGAGCGGAGCTGCTCACCCGCAGCGTGGCCACTGACAGGGTCTGGGGCCCGTCTCCTGACCCCACGTCCCCCTCCACGATGCTTGTGACCAGAACAGGCCGAGGCCAGGCCAGGGCACAGGACACACACTCGGAGTACCGTCTGGGGGCGGAGAGTGGGCTCCGGACACGTGCGTCATCCACACAACTGGGGGCCAGGGGATGCTGAGGAGACTCTGATGCTTCGCTGGCTCTGCTAGGAGGGAAGGTGCGATGGGAAATATCTGCTGATGGGGCAGAAGGGGAGGCAGAAGCAAGAGGGGCTGGAAAAGCAGCCTGTGTGCTGCTGAGAGCGAGGGCTCCGGGTGACGAGGTAACAAGGACAGCCGCTCCCGGAGAGATGGCCTCTCCGAGGGGTTGACTCGGAGCGGCGGTCACACCTGGGCCTCTCTCTGTGCTCGAGGCCAGCACGTCATCTGGGGGCCCAGAGGCCTCCGCGGAGGGGCCCGATGGCTGTGCAGCGGGGGCGCTGCCTGACAGCAGAGACACCGCAGGCCAGGAGTTGAGAACGAGGGACCCTGGGCCCTCTGTTACCGAAGACATAACCTCTGGCAGGGTCCTGCTTAATGACTGGATGTAGGTCTCTGTGGGATAAAGCACCAAATTCCTACTAGGTGTTGGAATTATGCCCTCGGGGGTGGGAAAAGCCGACCACAAAGTGCCAAAATGACCAGGGGACTCGACATATGTCGATGGCCGATGCACTGTCCTTTGCCAGGCTGACGTCATCTCTTCATGCTGCAAAGAAATGGTGGGTAGTGATGGGATGAGAACAGGCTCTGGCATCTCTTGGGGCAGCCCCGATGGGCTGGCTGTGACATCGGGCAAAGGGGAAGCCATCCGGGAAGAGGTCCAGAGGGCATCTGGCAAGAAGTTATCCATGTCGTCGTCGTCACCAACCGGCACCTCCTTACTTGCCACTGCCCCATCACTGGCCTCAGAGCTGCTGTGATCCGTTGTACTTTGTGTCTGTTTCCCACGGTTTAAAAAAGTCGTATCAAAAGTAGTGGCAGATGGCGAGGATATGACAAGGAGAGACCTGCTGGGCGGGGACCCTGGAGCAGTCTCCGGTAAGGCCACATGTGCAGCTCTGGGCGTGGTGCTCGTCTCTGCTGGGAGCTCCACGGAGGACAAGGAAAGGTTGTGCTGTTCCGAGGAGAGGTCATCTAACAAGAGGAGCAGAGCTGAGTTAGCTGGGGCAAGTGAGAAATCACACGGCTAACACCGGGCTGCAGGGGTCAAAATACATTCATGCAATAAACTTCCATTCACCGTCACTATCCCCACCTCCAAATTAGAAGTTAAACGACTGGTCGGAAGCCAGGCGTTGCCAGCGCAACCCGAGAACTACATCTGCAAATATTCATGGATTCCAACACCACTGTCGCTCAAGCTTGGATGTTTACGCACACATTTGCATACTTTGATCTCTTACTTTCTAACAGTGTACATTCAGCCCCACAAAACCAGACAAAGTAGAAAATAGGAGGACTTGGGAAGTTGTCTGAAGTTCTCTCTTATTTATCATACAAGGAAAGAGAGGTTAGGAAGGTCAATCAACCAACGGCAAGACATCCCGCACAGCGGAGCGAGAATGCGGACGGATACAAGACGGCCTTGTCCGCAGACCCTGTGTTTTCTCTTCCAGCCCAAGCGCGGCCCCTGAGGAATGCGCAGGACGACCCTCGTCAGCCTCAGCCTCGGTGAGCAGCTGGTGAGGCTCCCCCTTCCCCGGGTAAAGGAAGGGTGGCATCTGCACACGGGGCAGTACTGCCCTGCCATCCAGAAGGATAAACTGGAGCCTTGGGAGAGGGGAGAAGAAGAGCTGCACGTTGAACCCAGGATGATAGGCGAAATAAGACACGCGAGCTTAAATACTGCCCGGTCTGTCTTACAGGAGAAACCCCAAAGTAAATAAACAGCAAAACAAAAAAACAGATCACAGGGAATAGGAAGACATATCTTTTGCAAATGGGAAGGGGACCAAAGATGGAGGGAGGGAAGCAGGAGGGGGAAGGAGAGGAAAAAAGAACGGAGATGTGTTGTGCACACGGGCCGACTCCCCATGGTGAATGTGATCGCTATGTACTGCGAACATGGACTAATAAAAATTTTTTTTAATAAAAATTGAAAAAAAAAATTCAGCGTTCCCAGCTGTGCTCCCAGACAGCCTCGGGCACAGACAGGGCCTCCTCCCTCCCCTCGGGGCGTGGGTCAGGGTCCGCAGGCTGCTACCCCTCCGCCCTCGGGCCTCGCCGAGGTTGGCCCGCTGCCCAGCAAGCACAGGTATGGTTTTATCTGTCCTCTTGGTGCTCAGCACAAGGAATAGCACAGGTAGCAACTCGATAAATACCTGAAGGCTCTGAGGTCGGCACCTCTGCTAGGTGCCCGGTCTTCCCCTCCCTGCGCTCTCTCTAGCCTTCGCCTCCCGGAAAGCCGTCATCATGTGAAAAGCGCAGGTGCCTCCACCTGTCACTCAACCAGGACAGGTGACAGTCCAGAGCTTGTGGAAGACCCAGAGCTCTGCTTCCTGCCACTACAGCACGGGGACAGGGAGGGACCGCCAGCCAAGCGACACCTTCCGCTCCTCCCAGCTGCATGGGAAGACTATGCCTGGTCTCCTCACAAAGGGCAAAGGGGCACCCCCACAGGCAGCAGGAAAGGAAGATGGTAGAGGGTGGTGTGACAGTGAGCCAAAGGGTGCCAACATCTGCCCGCAGCCACGAGAAGCCAGGGGAGCGTCCTGAGGCAGAGTTACTGGGCAATGACTGCCGACAGTCAATCTCAGACTTCAGCCTCCAGAACAGACATAACAGTAATACGAGCCCAAACGCAAAACAGAAAAACATCTATCCACCTTGATTTGGTGCAGCAATTATACAAAGAGACTTCTTCCCACTTTTATTTCTGCCGTCCGGATAAGTCTATGCTCAGAATCCTGCTTTAAAGCAGACCAGGTCTCCCGTGTCTGAGAGGTAACAGAAGGAGAATGGCTTGTGCCTGTAGTCCTAGCTGCTTGGAAGGCTGAGGCAGGAAGATCACGTGAGCCAACAAGTTTAAGACCAGCTTGAACAGCACACTAGCACTCTAATAAAAAAAAAACTTCCAAGGCCGGGGAGTTAGCTCAGTGGTTCCGGCGCCTGTCTTGCAAGCGCAAGGACCGGAATTCGATCTCCGGTATCCACATACCATACTGGGTGTGGAGACTCACGCCCAGTGGCAATTAATGGCAATTAATACCACATACCACCACCACAGTGCCGGGCGTGGTGGCTCACGCCTGTAATCCCAGCACTCGGAGGCAGAGGCAAGAGGATTGCTGTGATGTAAGTTGGAGGCTGAGCTCAGGGCCAGCCTGAACCACAAAGCGAGACCCTGTCTCAAAAACTAAAAAAAAAAACAGAAAAAAAAAGAAAAAACTTCCATAGCTACAGTTTTAACAAGTATAACCATAGAATTAAAACTTTACAAAGCACACAGAGAAATAATGTATCATGAACAAAAGTCGTGAAAAAGCCAAAATAAATCTAAAAAAAAAAATTAAGTTCATAAATTGAGGTATCATAGTACTGTATATTTTAACATATAAAATATATTTTTTTAGGGGCCGGGGAGTTAGCTCAGTGGTTCCGGCGCCTGTCTCGCAAGCGCAAGGACCCGGGTTCAATTCCCGGGTAACCACATAACAATACTGGGTGTGGAGACCCACACCCAGCAGCAACCAGTACCACATACCACAGTGCCGGGCGTGGTGGCTCACGCCTGTAATCCCAGCACTCGGGAGGCAGAGGCAGGAGGATTGTGATGTGAGTTTGAGGCTGAGCTCAAGGCCAGCCTGAACCACAAAAGCGAGACCCTGTCTCCAAAAACCTAAA
>PVIR01027522.1:0-22812 GCA_004026965.1 Petromus typicus | reverse complement strand
GTCAGGGGTAGAGTGACCAAGTTTTCTCAGACTTTCTAAAAGTCCCGTGCTGAAAACCCAGCACCCTGGGAGAAGTGCCGCCGCGCGAGTCTAGAAGGGCAGTGGCCCCCGGGGACTGTTACACGCCAGCAGGAAATGCTGAACCTCAGAGATCAATATCGACCAGCCAGAAATTGGCACATACAAAAAGGATTCTTTTAAGTTTCAAAATTAAATGTAAAGCAAAGAAAGGGAAAAAAAACAATTAAAATAAAATTGAGGATCAATCACACAACCAAGATGCTGGTATTTATGCCAAGTATTTTGAGTAAGAATTAATTCAAATGCTGTGTAGTGTTTATGTTTCTAATAGATCAGAATAACAAAAGAGACAACCCACCGGAGTGTTTAAATTAATCTTTCATTTGTAATACAGATCATGCTTTAGTTATTCTTTTCCAGCTATTGGTATGTCTTATACAAAAACTTTAATCTCATGTTAAGTGATTATTAAATCTTTATAATTTTCTTAAAATCTGTCAAGGGCTTTGTAGTCTTCTACTTCCTTTTCATGTTGTCAATCCATATTCTATGTGAGATATCAGAAAACAAATAGTGGATGTGACCTTTGGAAGTTCACCAAGGACAGGGTTACAGATTCTGTAGATAAGATAACAGATGACTAGGACTGATTAGAAACAGAACTCTTTCTTCTGAGTCTATGGATTATGGGACTATATCTTTCCACTAAAATAGCTAATAAGACAAGAGTGAAAGGATCTTTTCCTCATATCCAGAAGCTCTCACGATCAACCTACGAATCTTAAACTACATTGTAGGCATCTAAATATTTCTACAGAATTGCACTCAGAATCTGCAATGAGTAGAAAACACCCTCTCGATCATTTCATGTCAATAATTACATCCTGACCCTGTTGACTCCCTGTTCAATGACTCCTCACCTTACCAGAATCATTAGCTCTCCTTTGTTGAACATTAGTCTCCCCAATTGGTATTCCAAATAATAGTTATGTTTTTTACTCTAAAACTTGCACATAAATAGAGAATTCTTTTCAAAGATTAACATTCATGAATGTTCTCCCCTGGGTCCTGACCATGGACTAAGATTCATTGTCTTCTAAAATTAAGAGTCTAAATAATGTGCTTACAAATTGCTTTTCCTCTGCCACTTGAATTAATCCCCAAACTTCATTTATCACTCTCAAGTACAAATTTCTGGAATTATCATCCAAAATGTAGTATCCTATTAATTCAATTTAATCAGACAAAACACATAGCAAAGAGCTGTAGGACAAAAACTGTTAAAGGTGAAGTTGCATTACTATTTCAATTCTTCCCAAGTAAAGTAAATTATCATTATTTTTATTTCCATCTTTTCTGTGTTAAATTTGAAGTAAGTCACCTTCATGTACCAGGTTTTACCTTCTGGATTCTGTCTTCTTCATTTCCACACTCACACACACTGAGTTTCACAGAAGTGGCTAAACAGTGAAAATCTTTTATTGGGATGAATCATTTCACAGATAACTCCCATATCTTAGCTCCTTTGCTGAGGACAGCTAAGCAATCCAGGAGAAGCCACTTTGGTCTCTCCGGGCCTCCATCACAGCCAGGATCTCTGCTGCAGGAAGAGCTGTTCTGGAATTGCCCCTGGCCAGCATTCCTGTAACCAGCAGGCTGTTACAGGCCCCACGCTGGTCTGTAGCTTATGAGGACAATGCATATCACCTCCCCAAAGGAGACAGAATTGTGCAGTCATCTCCTCATTTCTTTCCCTTTTCCAGCCTTCACTTTTCAGAGCAGTCCCAGCTCTGCCCCAGAACAGACTTCCCTTCATCTCTCCACCTTCCATGACAGAGACCCTGATCCTGAACGAACTCTTCTGTGTCTTTACTCTGATCCTGGCAACTTCTTTTACACTCCCATCACTGGCGCTAACCATGCTTACCCACGAAGCATTTTGTGTTTACTAAACCCATACTTTAGATGATGAGAAATAATTGATATGTCAAGATAGCAAAACCATGACTCACTTTACTTTTATTTTCATGTATTTAGAGGCTGAGGACAAAGCAATTAAAAAGAACTAAATGCATAGTATGGATAAATGTTCTGAAGAAAATTGATGAGTGTCTCATTTATACTTAAATGGACATACCTTGAGGATATCCCCATAAGTGAAATAAATAGGGCACAGATAGGTACATATCACATCTTTTCTCTGGTATGAGAAAATAAAGATGTAAATCAGTCCTAGAATTGTATGTTATATATTGTGAAATAGAAAATGCTCAATGTAAAATAGGAAGAAGGGGGAAAATGTTGAGATTGTAACAAAAAAGTAAGGAAACAAATTTTATGTATATGGGGGGGCAGTAGGGTGGGTAGGGCTATGGGAAAAAAATGAGAATTAAGTTGTGTCTTATACTGGTACAAATCCCCATTATGGAATGCAATCATGATGTGTATATGTAATGTACCAATAAAGATTTTTTTTAAAAAAAGAAAGAAAATCCTTTCCTAAAAAAAAAAGAAAAGAAATGATGGCTGACTAGTTAAGAGGGCTGAAGTTGAGAATCATCCACCTCAATGCTGGATCGAACAGCGACAGAAGTCCAAAGAGTCTTAGTTGAACAAAGAAGCCACTCCTCAGCTCAGAGCAACAATTACTTACTTTGGAAACAGGAAAAGGACAAGCAGGATGGGGCCAAGGAGAAAAACCAAGTAGGAAGAGAAGGACAGGAAAGCAGGGACAAAAGATCAAGAATAAGAGAGGAAAAAGATTTTCAGAGACATCTTGTTTTGGTGCTTACAGGCTTTACTGATGTGCTTAGACCTCACTGCAGGAGCTGCACCAAGGCATCCACAGCAAGAGGGGCAAGGACTCTGCATATGTCCAGGGGCCCAGCTGTGGCCGCTTAGAGGAGCAAAGAGGAGCCGTGAAGATATTTGCTGTTGCCAAAAAAAATAACTGGCTAGAAATCAATGCTTTTACTGAAAACTGAAAATCATTCAGACTCAGTCTTCAAAATATCTTTCTGAAGACCGCACCTCGATGATTTGTGCTCTGTCAGTTATGGGAGATTTGAAAAAGAAGGAATAAAGCCTTACTCTGTTTTCTGTTGCACCAGGGGGTGGGGAGTTGCTTCTGAACAGACAGGAAACATGGAAGAGAGAAGAGAATCTGGTTTTTTCTCAGCATCTCATCGTGGGCCAACCAGGGATGTGTTGACTAAGCAGTTCGGGCACATGATTTCCCACTTCAGTCAGGAAGTCTGGGCCAGTGTTATAAAAAGAGCTAAGAGAAGAAAATACTTCAAATTTGGAGAAGTAAACAGCTCTGTGGAATTCAGCTCAAGGACAAGCATGAACAGGAGAGAGCTGGATCCAGAAACGTTGATCAGACCTAGAGATTTGTAAGGTGTCATGGGGAGGAATTCTGACTAAAGTCAACAGAGGCAAGAGCAGAGGTTGCTGAAAAGGTGACCACGTCCCTGTGGTTTTCAGTGCCTTTTTTCTGATGCTGTAAGCCCTTCCAAATGCTATCAATAAACTGTATGGTGTTTCCTTTTGTGAACGATTTAGTAAAATCTTTTGCCTGCTTTTTTGACTCAGCTATAAGAGTGCATCCTACCGTTCTTTTGTGAGAACACTGTAAATGTTTGTCTCCATTCTATGGCTTGCCTTTTCATTTTGTTAGTGGGGCCCTTTGAAGAAAAGTGTTTTAATGTTGATGAAGAGACAATTTATAAATTTTTTAAAAATTATACCTAATACTTTTTCTTAGAATAGTCTAAGAAGCCTCTCCTGTTCTTGGTTCATTAAATTCTTACCCTGTTTTTCTCTAGGAACTTTGTGGCCTTGATTTTACCTTATGTGTAAAATCCAGCTGATTCTGTGTCTAAGAAAACTATTATCAGAGATTCATCCATTCAGATAATTATCTTTTAACTGGTAGGTTTGACCTTTTTACATTTATTTTAACAGTGTGACATTGATAATGTTTATATGATCCTATCTTGTTTGATGTACTTATATCTGCTCAGTAGTTTCTCTTTCTGATTTCTAATGAATAGATGGAATCTTGTTTAATATGTATAGCAGTCTCTTGATGCCAGTTTTCTTTAACAGAAGTGTATGTGCATGTCTACTTGTATCTTCTCCCCAATCAGGAATATCCTTCACTCAGTCTCACATGTCTGGGGTCTCCAAACTCATGTGTTTATGATGTCTACTATTATAGCTCTCAAGTACTAGAAATAGTTTTCTCTTACCTGTGAAAGTTTTATTTTATTCTTAATTTTTTGCTTTGTAAAATAATAAACTTTACTAAGACACTTTGTCACTCATGATTTTCATCAGTATCTCTGGGGTTTATTTCCTTCCTAGTGTGGAAACTTCCCCATGAGAAGTTTCCAGTGTGGCCTATAAATGTATTTACTCATGTTTGAGTGAAAATATGACCCTCATATGAAATTCAAGCTCGAATTTCTTTTATAAGATATCACTTTATATAAAGTCATAAACATATACGATGAACTAATATGCAACATGAGGATCACAGATAATAAAACTATGGTGATACGAGGTTCATGCTAATGAGCAGGATTTAGATACTTTTGTTACAAAAAAAAAGAGATGTGTGAGAGCATGTAGATCAATTTGCTTCACTCCACCCTCTTTACTGTCTCTGTGTATCCTGTCATGTCCTACTGTGTAACTTAAAGACATGTAATAAAATGTATTTATAAAATAAAAGAGACTTTTTAAAGATATGACACGCATGCAGTACATGAAATCACTAAGTTACTTCTCAGCAAATTATAACAAAACAAATGGCAGCCATTGGCCTACTAAGGTGACAGGCAGGACATCAGAGGACCCCCACGCACCCTGTCTTCCTCCTCCCACTGCCTGCAACCAGAGGAGCCGACTCTGCTTCCTAAAGTGTCTCCACTCACCTACTTAGACCAGACTCATGATATTTTTAATAAATAAATCATGCCGTCAGAATCCTCCTGCCTGGATTTTAAACTCAAAATGAGATTTGTGAGGTTTCTCCTTGATATTGGTTATATTAGGATTTATTTTTATTTTACTATTTATTTTATTTTCTATTTATTTTACTACTATCCCCTGTGGATATATTACAGTTTAGTTATCCATTGCCCTGTTGAATGTATCCAGTTCTGTCAGTTACAAATAACGTTCCTGTGAATATGCACACCTCCTGAGCCTCAGAGCACACGTACACGTGAATCTGTGGGGAGACACACGGAGAGAACTTGTGACCGGAGACCCTCTGCCAAAACTTTTATTTTCAACCACACTAATTCATGGCTGACAATCATTATATATGTTGAACATTCATAATGTAATTTTCTGATAAATGTAGACATTATGAAACATCAAAACTCATCTCACAATAGTTTTTGTGATACAAATATTTCTTAGCAATATGTAAATGAAGGAACTGCTGGAACCTATGAGAGTTCTGTTTTAGTTTAGGAAATCACCAAATGCAACCAAATTCATCTTAATTTTCTTCTAAGAATTGAAAATATCAGACTAATTACTTTGCTTGTATATGTGTCCTTGAATTTATCTACATGCCATATTCTTATATAACATATTCTCATATTTGACATATTCTAACATGTTTTTTTTACCTTTTCCCTTTTAAACAACTAAGAAAATAATTTCAATTGTTCCGTGATTAATTGCATGCTGCTAAGTCTACCCACCCTATTTGTTCATTAAAGATGCAAGGGTTCAGAGAATGAGGTAGCTTTTTTATACTAAATTATTAAAAGCAACCTCATTCCATGCCATAATCAACTTAGGAGTTTTTAATTGTCAAATAAGAGCATGTTTAATTCATATCCACTTATAAAGTCATAATTACCCTACACCCTTTTGTAGGATGTAATTGCTTTCTAAACTATGCTACTGGGTTTTGTTACTGGGCATCTCATTTCTCGTGGCTGTCACTTACCTGATGTATCCAGCGACACAGGAGAGAAAGTAAAAGGAGAAAAATGAGACAGCTGAAAGGCAGATGTGTCTGGGATCTCAAACAGGACTCAGAGAGGAAGGCAGCAGAAGACAGAGCTGATCAGGCAGCTGCCTCTCCATCAGATTAACTTCCAAAAGCAAATTTGTGAGAACAGCACCTAAATACTTGTACCAATACTTTTACCCATATTATGCATGCTTTAGAAAGACTAAGCTGAACTATCTTATTACAATCTGTTCACTTGGTAAACAATGAAATCCAAATTTGCTTCTCAGGATTTGCATCACCTTCCAGTCCTGAGACAATCAACATTGCAGGGAGCTCGTCTTCCCCGGAGCAGCCACACCTGCGGCTGCATTGCTGCGCTAGAGATCACCACGCAGAGCACCTGTCCTGCTGCCCCCTTCACATCAGTGTATCTACATTTCTACACACGTGTGTCTACGTTTCCCCTACGTACATCACAGCTTCCTTTCAAAAGAGAGGCAGCCAAGGAGATGAGAGCAGACTTTGAACTGCAAGCAGATATTTAGATAAAAGTTCTCCAGAAGTCCCTCACTAACCTCCAAAGGGCCCCTTTGTCTTTATTGCTTATTCTTTACATGTCAGAGAAGAAACCACGGTCCCTGCGGCTGCACGAGGCTCCCGGGCAGGGAAGAGGTGAGTTTGCTAACAGAACCATCACAGTGTGCTCTGAAGCACTAACAATATGAGCACACACTTGGGTTCCTAAGCTTCCTTTCATAGTTTTATACATTAATTGTAAGCCACCTCCCTATACATTTGAGTAAATAACACTCAAGAAAAATTTAGGCTCTGAAATATAAAAATAAAATATGTATGTCACTGTTCTAAAGATAGCTATGATGGTACAATTTAATATGGATTGCTAAAAAAATAGTAGTCCTTATACAGGTCCTTATAAAAGCATGATAAACTCCTTTCCTTATGGGATATGTGTGTTTGTGGGACTGTGTACATGTGTTCAGACTTTAAAAAGTATTTTGACTTTCCTGTGTCTCTGGGAACAACTGCTCTGCAAATATAATGCGTGACCTACTTACACAACGACGGCAAAAGAAGCAATTCACTGTCTAGTTTGAAACACTGATAGCATTTTGGTTCTGCCTTAGCATCTAGTTAATCAGCATCAATATTTCCCAAGGTTTTATTCTGTGATACATCTTAGCCAATGTAACGTAAAGAAAGTAGACATATTAATATTTAAACTTGTGTAGTGATCAATATTAATCAGATTGTCTTCCATTTCCTTTACATTTTTCATCTGATACTTTCAAATAAATGAGAATATTTTTGTAATTCTACATGGTAGAGTTGTGAACTATATAAATATCTTATAATTATTAATTACCAGAATAGTGAAGCCTCATTAAAGTTCATCCATTAATTGATAATTAAAGCTAACTTGGATTAAAAAAAAGAACACTATGCATTCAGTAAACCTATACCATAGCTAACTTTGAAAAATGAGCGAGGTCAGGGAGTACAGCAGATTATACCAGAGGCATTTCATACCATTAATTTTCAGATAGCACCAGAGGCTGGACAATCCTCTGGCACAGTATGTGGAAACTGTGGGTATAGAACTCCTATTTCTGAGCATTTGTGTATTTTTTCTTCAAGTATGAACAATGAAAATCACATGAAATGAGTGAGAGTGTCTCTGTACTTCACTCTTTCCAATTTCTAAAATGAATATAGTATTCACACATTATGAATTTTGTTTAACATAAAGTTACAGAAAAGTTAAGGTTGTAAGAGCTAAAACATATTTCAACATAGCGTATGGATATATTTTGAGTATCAATCATAAATGCCCCAATATAAAAAATGTTATCATGCATATCAGAAATTAGAAAAACTAACACCAATGAATTTCTGAACCCTTGTTTTAAAATGTCTTTCTAAAATATCTTAATATATTAGCTAGGCTAATCATCACAAGTTCAAAACCCACCTGGGCCACATAGTCATTGTCTCAAATAGCCAAAATCCATGAGATAGATTATATTTAAAACAGTGACTAAACAAATGATTAGCAAAAATTCAGAGCAAATGAGAATTTTTTTATGTTATTGGAGACATAGAAATAATTTTGGTTTTCTTCTTACAAAGTTATATGTACACTACCACAAGGCACATCCTAGTCCTAAAGAAATAAGATATTCCTTCAAATACTTATCCATAAATAATCTGTGATATATCCATATAACGGAGGTATATTTAAATGCTAATAAACAACTGGTAGGTGTAACAACAGTATATTGTCAATAAGAATACTTCATAGAGCCAGAAAAAGAAGAAGTATGTACTGCATATTTCTGTATTAGCTTTCTGACGCTATAATGAAATGCTGACACTATAATCAAAGGTTTGTTTAGGCCATGACTCTACAAGCGCCAGTCCGTGAAGTAGCCCATTGCTTTGGGTTTCCGAGAGGGCGCTGGAAGGTGAGTGAGAAGGTGCGTGGCACGGGGCCACCCAAGTAAGGAAGGAGGGGCACCCCGCAGTCATCGGGTCCTGCTCCCAAACCTTGGGGGCCTCTCACCAGGCCTGGCTCTCAAGCCTCATGTCACCTTCAAGTAATGTCGCCCAGGACTAAACTTTCACCCATGGACGTCTGGGGGATTCCACAGCTTCCATTTTTATATAAAATGACATAAAATGCAAATTAATCTTTAGGGACAGAAGGCAGATAGTTGCCTGCTGATGAAAGAGGATGTGTTGTGTATCAAGGAAGAGGAAGAAGGAAAATTTTTTTAAATGCTTGAGGAAATACTTAAGGATGAAAGTTATGTTCATACAGTGCTTATTTTCATTTTTTATTATTGTATTTTCATGTTTTTTTTAAAAAACAGTAATAAGAACATTTATTTAAAGGTTAAAACAGCTGGTTTGACATTTTGATCTTTAATTCAACTGAATTTATTTACCAGATTTCTATAATTTAATTGACAATATCCAATAAATGCTCTTATTTAAAGTGTTCAGTATTTACATCTGTTTAGACCCAGAAGAATCATTGGGCCTAAAGTCTAGACTAGGATTTCTCTTGAAGTCTTAGAATTTGAGGAAGTGTTGGGTGCCTAGACATACAGATCTTTTTCCAATCATTTTGGCAGGAGAAGCTTTTCAACTTATATTGTCCTAGGTGGAACAAACATGGTGCCCAAAGTCCATCAGGGCATCAAAGCCCAAGGCCCATGTGTGAAAATGAGGCCTAACAGAGCAGAGTCACCAGAGTGCAACCTGAGATTTGTGATAGTGTGGGGTAAGAGCTGTCAAGTGGGAAAAGGGGGAATTTGCAGAGTGGCAGAAGTGTTTTTCTTAGGAAGCCTGGGAACTGCAAAATCAGGAATCTAGGCCAGAGCCTTCGACTCCTCTCTTGGCATGTTGTTGTCAGTTTTCTAGCTCTTTTCTGGCTCTCCTCCAACTCTGTCACAACTGGTAGTCTCCTGAAGACCCCTGTGACAAGGAGACGAGACCCTGCCTGTGTAGCTATGTGCAGGAAGTTCTCAAGTTCAAGGAACAGATAAATTATCTTTCCAGAGAGAGGGGAGATGGAGGCTGAAAGGCAAAAACACTTGTCTTCTCTAAAGAATCTTCCTTTCTCTGAAATCTTCCTCAACCATACCCCGAGCTATGTAAGAAGCATGTTCATGTAATGTTTATAGCTGCATAGTGTACTGTATCACTGTTGACCTGTCTCTCTTTCTAGATCATTATTCCGTGGAGACAAAACCCATATGGTAGCCATTTGTAGATGCACAATATAAATAAGATGTTGAACACAGATAAATCATACAATTGTTTCTTATCATTAAAACATGAAAAACATAAGATTTCTGGTCTTCTCCACTTACATGAATGTTCAAAAAAGAAAATACATGAATGGCACTTTATCTCTAAAACTTATTTGCAGAAATATAATTCAAATACAGTACAACTTATAGAAATTTATGTGACACAATGAAAGCAGTTCTATGAGCAAAATTCATAGCAGTGAAAGCCTACATCCAGAAAATGGAGCAAGCTCACATAAACAATTTAATGCTGAACCTCAAGCAACTAGAAAGAGAGGAGCAAAACAAACCCAAAGCTCACACTAGGCAAGAAATTATAAGGATCAGGGCAGAAATTAATGCAATAGAAACCAAGAGAACAGTTCAAAAATAATCAATGAATCAAAAAGTTGGTTCTTTGAGAGTATAAACAAAATTGATAGACCCTTAGCCAATCTCATAGACAAAGGAAGGAAAAGGCTCATATCTATGCTATTAGGAATGAGAACGGAGAAATTACTACTGACCCAGAAGAAGTCCAGAGGATAATAAACATGCACTTTGATAATTTATACTTTAATAAAATGGAAAATGTGGAAGAAATGGATAGATTTCTAGACACATATGAATTCCCAAAGCTGAATAAAGAAGATATAGAAATGTTAAATACCCCAATGACAATCCATGAAATTGAAAATGTAATTAAAAACTTGCCAACAAAGAAAAGCCCTGGACCCGAATGTGTTACTGCTGAATTCTATAAAACTTTTAAAGAAGAGTTAGTGTCTCTACTTCTGAAATTCTTCAATGAAATTGAAAGGGAAGCAGTACTCCCAAACTCATTCCTGGAAGCAACCATTACCCTGATTCCAAAAGCAGAGAAAGACCCAACCAAAAAAGAGAACTACAGGCCAATATCTCTAATGAACATCGATGCAAAAATCCTCAATAAGATCCTGGCAAACAGAATACAGAGAATTATCAAAAAGATTATACAGCCTGACCAAGTTGGATTCATCCCAGGGATGCAAGGATGGTTCAACATATGTAAATCAATAAATGTTATATACTATATTAACGGGCTTAAGGAAAAAAATCATATGGTGATCTCAATTGATGCAGAAAAAGCGTTTGACAAAATACAACACACATTTATATTCAAAATCCTACAGAAGATTGGAATAGAGGGTCTGTATCTCAAACTAATAAAAGCTATCTACGAGAAACCTTCAGCCAGTATCATACTAAATGCTCAAAAATTGAAACCTTTCACAGTAAGATCAGAAACAAGACAAGGATGTCCTCTCTCACCACTTCTGTTCAATATAGTTCTGGAAATATTAGCCATAGCAATTAGGCAAGAGAAAGAAATAAAAGGAATAAAGATTGGAAAAGAAGAAATTAAATTGTCATTATTTGCTGATGACATGATACTCTATCTACAGGATCCTAAAAACTCAATTAAAAAACTGCTGGACCTAATTGCCAATTTTAGCTGCATAGCTGGTTACAAGGTCAACGTTCAAAAATCAATAGCCTTTGTATACACAAACAGTACACCCAGTGAGATAGAAACTGGGGAGTCAGTCCCTTTCACAATAGCACCCCCCCAAAAAAATATATAGGAATCAATCTAACAAAGGAGGTGAAAGACCTCTACTCTGAAAATTATAGCACTCTGAAAAAGGAGATAAAAAATGATATCAAAAAATGGAAAGACATACCTTGTTCCTGAGTAGGAAGAACCAGTATTGTCAAAATGGCTATACTCTCAAAACTACACATTCAATACAATCCCAATTGAAATCCCAACAGCGTATTTCACAGATCTAGAGAAAAAAATTCAAACTTTCATCTGGAACCACAAAAGACCTAGAATAGCCAAAGCAAGTCTAAGCAACAGGGATATGGTGGGGGGTATTACAACTCCGAACCTGAAATTATACTATAAAACCACCGTGATAAAAACTGCATGGTACTGGCAAAGTAATAGACCCGAGGATCAATGGAGTAGACTAGAAGATCCAGAAACTATTCCACATACACTGCGCCACCTCATCTTTGACAAAGGAGCCAAAACTCCTCAATGGTGGAAATATAGCCTCTTTAACAAATGGTGCTGGAAAAACTGGGCTTTAACTTGCCAAAGACTAAAACTAGATCTAACTCTTTCACTGTGTACCAAGCTAATGTCAATGTGGATAAGAGACCTAAATATTAAAACAGACACTCTAAACCTGTTGCAAAACAGGTTAGGTAAAACTCTCGAAGACACTGGCTTAGGGAAAGACTTCATGAACAAAACTTCTATAGCACAGGAATTGGCTGAGGAAATCAACAAATGGAACCTCATTCTTTTAAAAAGCTTCAGCACAGCAAAGGAAACCACCAACAGTGCAAAAAGGCAACCAACAATGTGGGAAAAAATCTTTACCAGCTGTTCCTCAGACAAAGGGCTACTATCTAGAATATATAAAGAGCTCAAAAAAATCAGCCCACCCAAATTTAAAGGCCCAATTCAAAAATGGGCATCTGAAATGAACAGATATTTTTCAGAGGAAGAAGTAAGAGCAGCTAAGAAGCATATGAAGAAATGCTCAACATCATTAGTCATTCAAGAGATGTAGATGAAAACAACACTACGATTTCATCTCACTCCACATAGAATGGCTGCCATTTCAGAGTTAGCCAGCAGCAAATGTTGGCAAGGCTGCAGAGAAGAAGGAACCCTTCTCCACTGTTGATGGGACTGTAGGCTCGTACAACCCCTGTGGAGATCAGTTTGGAGATTCCTCAAAAAGCTAAGATTGGAGTCCCATTTGACCCGGCCATTATCCTGCTAGGTATATACACACAAGAATTAAAAGACTCATATCACAGTGACATATGTGCACCCATGTTTATAGCAGCCCAGTTTGTGATTGCTACATCTTGGAAACAACCCAAGTGTCCATCAGCTGGAGACTAAATAAAAAAGCTGTGGTTCTTCTACAGAATGGAGTAATACCCTGCTATAAAAAATGATGAGTTTGAATCATTTATACTTAAATGGACACACCTTGAGGATATCCTCATAAGTGAAATAAATAGGTCACAAATAGGTACATTTTGCATCTTTTCTCTGGTATGAGAAAATAAAGATGTAAATGAGTCCTAGAATTGTATGTTATATATTGTGAAATAGAAAATACTCAAAGTAAAATAAGGTGAAGAGGGAAAAATAATGATATTATAACAAAAAAGAAAGGAAATAAATTTTATGTATATAGGGGGGTAGTAGGGTGGGTAGGGCTATGGGGAAAAAATGAGAAGTTGTGTCTTATACTGGTACAAATCCCCATTATGCAGTGTAATCATGATGCATATATGTAATGTACCAATAAAGATTAAAAATTTTAAAAATTTAAAAAATTTGGGATTCATTTCTCTATGCATTTTACACAAGATCAGATTACACCACAAAAGTGCATGTGCAAGTCCGTGTGTGAGTGTGTGTGTGTGTGTGTGTGTGTGTGTGTGTGTGTGTGTGTCAGTGGCCGTATGGTATGTGTGCGTCTCCATGAGCAAAGCGACCTTCCCCAGCGGTCTATCAAACCACCAGCGCGGCGGCATCTGTAGTCTCCAGCAGCTCGTAAAGCGTGAGCATCTGCTGCTGCTGAGTAGAGAGTCTAACTCAGAAGAAACCGGGCAACTGAGGCCACCGGGCTCACTGTCACGGAGACGAAAGCCATGGTGTCTGTGAGGCAGCCATGACGGCCTTCCTTATCCAAGTAAAAGTTAGATGTTTTTCAGGACCAGGAAGAAAAGAAAATCTATACAACTGAAGCTCAAATTATCACTTCCTCCAGTACTGTGCTTTCTCTTTCACCTTCTGCATTAGTTGGGAGTGTCCTGAGCTAGCGTGCTCCATGCAGATGCGATCTTGAGATTCAGTGCTGGAAGTCAGTGTCACCAAGACAAGAGAGACATGCGGGGGTGCACAGAAACGCAGAGAAGCTGAAATCAGGCCACATATCATGAAAAAAGTAAATGAGGATAATACAGAAAAAGATGGAGCAGTGCAAAAGTAGCCAAACGCCCCCAAACAGTTCGCGCATGCGCACACACACACACACACACACACACACACACACACGCGCGCGCACTCACTGCACCATTTTTTTTTTTTTTAAGTTACTGGGCCCAAACTCAAAATCCTACTGCCTGAGCCCCCAGAGTGCTGGAGTTACAAGAGTGCACCCAGGTCCGGCTGGCTCTCCCTACTTTCTATGTGTCGGGGCCGTACGTTTACACTGAAGTATTTTGTTTCGATCTGAAGGAAACAAACCTCTTTCCTAGAGCGACGGCGGAGGTGGGCTCTGAGCACGCTTTGTTTGATGAGTGGTGGACACACTGTTTCCCACGAGCACGGTTCAGAAGTCCGAGTTTCAAAGAATTCTCTTCCTGCTGAAGATGATAAAGCTAATGGAGAGGCAGGAAGACTTACTTTCTCACAGTGCATCCAGTGTCCATTTTTCACTGCCTCTGTCAGAACTTTGACATCCATTCCACCAAATTATCACACTTTTCCAGTCCTGTTCTTAACAGTGTCAGAGCGCTCTTGCCCTTTGACACTGACAGTGTGGAGAAACCACTTGGAGAGGCCTCCATGCAAGACTGTTTCCCAAGTTTACCTTAGGTTTTCTTTCTGAAAGGTCTCTTCTTCACTTCACTGACCTTGATTGATTCCCATGGTATTTTTTCACTTTTATTTTCCAGAAAAAGAGTTCCTTTACTTACGGCGGTAAGTAAAAATGGACATTTAACGTTTACCATTGTAGAATATGAGGAGGTAACATAATCTGGCTTCCCGTGGTTGACGTCCCCAGAATTACTCTGGCAGTTTGTGAGGCCCCCAGCCTTTCCCTGCAGCCTTCCCACGGACTTTCTCTTTCTAAGCCCCAACTCAGGCCTCACTGCAGGGATTCCCTGTTATCTTCCCTCTGTGCCTCCACTTCAAACCTGCTGACACCCTAGGATATTTGAATTTGGACCTAGATCAATAATACCGTAGAGATCTAAGATCTTTAAAGATTTGCTTTAAAGTCGCTTGTAAAGGTAAAGTTTTAAAAGCAAATTTTCATTTGCATGTTTGGCCATGTTTATTTCATGTCCTTCTTTTGAAAATGGAGTTTGAATAGGCTGATGTTTTAGCTCTTTTTTTTTTTTTAATTAATTAATTTTTTTTTTTTTTTTTTTTTTTTTTGAGACAGGGTCTCGGTTTGTGGTTCAGGCTGGCCCTGAGCTCAGCCTCAAACTCACATCACAGCAATCCTCCTGCCTCTGCCTCCCGAGTACTGGGATTACAGGCGTGAGCCACCACGCCCGGCACTGTGGTATGTGGTACTGATTGCTGCTGGGTGTGAGTCTCCATGCCCAGTATTGTATGTGGTTAACCGGGGACCGAACCCAGGTCCTTGCTCTTGCAAGACAGGCGCCAGAACCACTGAGCTAAATCCCCGGCCCTTTGCCCATTTTTATGCAGAATCATTTACTACCGCCATGACAAGAACTTGAAAATTCCTAGTCTCTTTTTGAGCTGGAAGGTAAACCTTTAAAGCCTGGTGATATTTTCATTTAAAATGGCCCCTCAGAAGGTCTCTCAGAGTCTTCCTCGGCTGCAGTCACACAGTGGAGAAGAACACAGAAGCTCCTCCTACCCGACCCGTTTCACTTTGGAAAAGTAGGACAACTCAGGCTGCTCCCTGGCCGGTCCGGACCGCTGAGTCACTTCTCCTCGGGGCCTGCGGGACAGGACAGCACCACAGGCACCTGTCAGTCAAAGGCTGATTTGGTCTGACAGCCTCAGCCTCAGAGACTGAGATTCTAAAGCGGAACAAAGGTGACAGCAGAGAATAAATATAGAACCATTTCAGGCGTGTGAGCTTCTCGGGCCTCATCTTCCACTGCAGTGGGCACCGCTGGTGTCGTTACTTTTTAATTACTTCCCCCATTAGACAGGCGTCACCTGTGACTCTGGAAAAGATGAGACTACAGATCCCACAGCGGCGCTCCTGACATCTCGTCCTGAAGGATTCCTGTAGATTACGTTTTCTTTGCTTCACTTTGAGCCAATTACGCATCATTTCCTACTAATTAGCACTCAGACTCTGACACCTCCCCTCCCCTGCCACCCGCCGCCCTCCCCCGACTCCCCACTCCCCACCCCCCTCCCCAATGCAGGCTTGGGCCTGGTCCTTCCCGGGCTGCGGGCCGTGCGTGTGTGAGTTTCATGACACTCATTTACCCTCCGGTAACATGCTGATTAAGGAGCTCCAAAAGTCCACATAAGACTCATGGTCAATATAATCCATGAAAATTATCATTTAAAATAAATGAACTTTTAATATGAAATAACAGACACATATCTGCACACAGTTTCCATGTTGAAGTTTGGGACAAAAAGTCCAAGAAATTAGCAATGGGCTGAGAATGGTGGATGATCTCAAAGTTTATTAATTTTTTTTAAGGATCTGACTTCCTGACAAATTTCCCAAATGTCAATTTGATTTCATTTAATATGAGCTTCAAAGGACACATGTTTATGTTCATTCTTTTTGGAATATTTCACTAAGGACAACCTTGTGACCACAGAGAGGGGCAGGAGTATCAGAAACTGAGTGATAGGCTCTCTGAGGTCAGTGCTGGGAAAAGGACTGACCCTACATCTGAGCAAAACTCTACTCTTGCTAAGTATTAGTCAGTAAACACTTGACCAGCTCTCACTTCTGACTACAAAACTAGTAGTTATCAAGTAGGAAAACTTGGTGACTGTCTGTGACCTAAAGAAGGGACTATGATAAACACGTGAAAAATCTCACCTCAGACAAAGAAAGGATGTTTCAAAGAAAAACCAATATATTTAGTTATCACCCTCAGAAAGCGTTAACAAAATGCACCTATAATTTATGATCCTTTTAAAAATGAATATATTAGAAAGATAACAAAAACTATAAGATATCATGATAAAATTAAAAGTACCTCAATAGAAATATGGAAAGGAAATATAGTAGAAAAACATCAAAATTAAGAAAACAGAAAATATGAACATAAGTACTCTTTTAAGCCAGGAAGTGATTTTTTTTTAATTTAAGTGCTACTCTAGAAAAGATTAATAGACAAATTTGGAAGAATAAAATTGTGACAGATATGTTTTTGAAGATTTGGACAGTTAGAGACTGGAGATCTAATTTTCAAAGAAGTTAAGGAAAATAAATCTTTTCTCTTATAAAAATATCTCAAACTTTTTATATCCTGACTGGTTATTGCTTATTCTATGAAATACCATGGACATCAGGGACCCCTGCTACAGGGATTAGTCTGTTTCTCTCTGCAGATCCAAACTAATTAAATAGGCATATATATATATATATATATATATATATATATATATATATATATATTCCAACATTTTAGTGTGTTCTTAGAGAAAAGAACTTTAATAAAGCTTACTAGTTTTATCTCTGGTATTGATTTTTCCATTTACTTTACTTGTCTAATGGTAATATTGCCTCCCAATTTTTTTTTGGTTATTTACATGATAAATTTTCTATTTACTTTTAAACTTTCTATATCTTTACATTTTATGCAAATCTTTTATAAAGAGTCTGTTATTCTTAAAATCAGAAAATCTTTGTCTTTTTAACTTTTACAACTTAATTTAGGTATGTGTATATGCTAAAGTTTATATTGCCCAAGTCTAACTCTTTAGTCTATAGTTTTAACAATTATGATTTCTGATTGTGGAAGATAGTGAGGGAGGGTCATTCCTATCTTCTGTAAAACAAATTTACTTAGGCCAAGGATACAGCTCAGTGGCAGAGTGTCTGCATGTTGTGCTCCATGAGTTTAATTTTCAGCACCAAAAAAACAAATCTGAATTTACTGGGACCAACCTTCTTCACTCATCTAAAATTTCATTTGGAATTGTTACTTTTTAATGCTCATATTTATTCACTTTGCCTTGATTTCATTTCGGTTTCAGGGTCAGACCTTGATCCCCTCGTCCCTGCCCCAAGGCCACACAGTGAGATCCAAATCGACTGTCCTGAACAAGTAGCCGGCCCCTCGGGAAAGAAGAAATATTTTAGAAGCAAAACGGTGGTAATCAGCTTTCACCCTAACCTCCTGGAAATAGTTTCCTTTCTCCAGTTTTCTAGTGTGTAAATAAAGTCTCTCTGGAGCCAGAGACTGTCTCTTCTTGGAGATATTTTTTCTTTAAATGAAGATATCTAGAGAAATAGTTGTACTTATGAGCATTTAGGGACATCGGCATAGAAACCTTGTCTGGTTCTACCTGTTGACTTTCTCATCAGGATAAAAGGAGTTTTATTATCTCTTCGAATCTGAGCAATTCAGCCACGAAACCACTATAGCTCTATTTCTTACAGTGTGTGAAGTCTCGGAAGACTGGAACCACTTTATTTCCTCCTCCTGAACATTTTCACTTTCCCCTGTATTTTATCAGTGGAAGTTAGTTCTTTGTAAAAGAGCTGATAGAGTTTTAAAATTACCTATCACCTAGTATATTAGAAATACAAGCTTACCAGGTACATCTTTTATTGGAGTAACATTTCATAGAATTTCACATGTCAGTCACTTAAAGATGCGCTTTGTTAAGATGACTGGTAATGATATCAGTCCACTGGATTTCATATCTGCAGGCATGTGTTCCAATTCTATTTGGTAAAAACAATGACAACAGCAAGCATGCTATTGTTCTGTTTCACTTGAATGAAGTGTTGACAATAACTTATGCATAATGTCTCACTATCCCCCAATGAAAAGCTGAAGTACAGAAAGTTAATGTAGCCTCCTTGACATGAAACTTTCAGAAAGCTGCTGAAGAAAGTCTGGGCCCCGAGCGATCTGGTCCCCGACTTCATGATTTTAACTACTGCTGTTAGTTTTACGTGATTCATTATTCACAAACAAATGTTTATTTTATCCTTTCTAAATATCAACCAAAACTGTAGTCCTCCAGGGACTTTACTGAGCCAAATATGCAAAATATTTTCAGGAATGAAAAGCAAGCACAAACACACATGTATTAGAGTATAAGTCAGAGCACTGCCATGGGAAAAAGCCACCAAACACAGCAGGAGAAGAGAGACTGGGAGGGAAGAGAATTTAGAGCTGTCAGGAAAATGCTTCAGATACAATTCTGAAAGGGGCACTGACACCAAAACTGTAGATCATATGATCAATTTAGTACAAGATTTTGTAACAACATAGAACAGAGTAAAACCAATTTGAAACGAAGATATCAGAGTCTATTTCCAAAGTTCACACAGTTTTTCATAGCATGTTTGCCTCACTGTATATGTACACGTTTGTGTGGTAGGGTTCTACGTGGCCCTGCAAGAAAACGGGGAAAGCCTGTTCCGCAAAGACGCATCATTCAAAAAGACAAAGTAGAGATGGAACAAACCACGCCGGTCCCCCACAAAGCCACAGCAACAATCCCAGGTGCATCTCACAGCCCAGGTACCCTGAGGAGCGGGGATGGGGTGGGGGGGCTGGGGGGGGTGTCCCAAGGCCCGCGCTTAGGGAGGAGACAAAGCAGGTGGAGGTAAAATCAGAAAGGTCTGTGCACAACAGAGCCGTCACTCCAGAGCGCCCCCTGAGGGCTGTGAGTCTCAGCGCAGCCTTTGGCCTTGCTGCAAGTGCGGTAGAAAGACATCGCAGTGCTTTGCAATGGAGCAGACACATCCGACTTACACTTTAGAACACTTGTGTTGGCTGTTTTGTGGAAAATAGATTATGTGGAAGTTGAGAGTGTAACACAATTATATGCACCGTAGTAAACTAGAATAGAAACGTTACTCAGAATTCTTCATTCTTAGATTACAGAATATTTATGTAGATTTCAGTTCTCCTAGCCTAAGGCTTTCCTAAACCATTCTGCTTCTTTCTACACTGCTATTAAGGCCAAACATGAGGCTTTTCTGTCTCATCAACATAAAACGAAACCTAGGGAAATCCAAAGCAGGACACCTGACATCAGGATCACAGATGCAATGGAATGGAAATGTGTTCTATAAAATTACCAGTATTTGTTGAATGCGATGATGATGTATATTCATAAGGTACCAAAAAAAACTTAAAATAAAAAACAAACAAACTAACAAACAAGCAAAAATTATCAGTATTTTTTTTTCTTTCACCTTTAGGAGCATATGATTAAAAGAAGTACCCATTCATCTGAGTGGTCATCAAGATCTGTTAGAGAAGGAATACAAAATGAAAGCCATGGCATCATTTGCCTTCTACTGCTCAAAAATAAGATTTTCAGGGCCAGAGATTTAACTCAGTGGTTCCAGCACCTGCCTTGCAAGCACAAGGTCCCCAGGTTAAATCCCCAGTGACCACATACAACAATGTCAGGTGTGGTACAAAGTGAGACCCTGTCTCAAAAAATAAAATAAAATAAAATAAGATTTTGCAAATAATCCAGTCTGCTACAAAATAATTAGGAAAACCCTTTGTTTCTTTAGCATTTCTTAAGGAATAGAGCACAGTCAAGCCAAGTAAAGAGATGAGGAGAATGATCAGTCTTGCAATTGCAATAAGAAAAGAAAAAGTGGGGCCGGGGAGTTAGCTCAGTGGTTCCAGCACCTGTCTTGCAAGCGCAAGGACCCAGGTTTTATTCCCCGGTAACCACATAACAATATTGGGTGTGGAGACTCACACCCAGCAGCAACCAGTACCACATACCACAGTGCCGGGCGTGGTGGCTCACGCCTGTAATCCCAGCACTCAGGAGGCAGAGGCAGGAGGATTGTGATGTGAGTTTGAGGCTGAGCTCAGGGCCAGCCTGAACCACAAAGCGAGACCCTGTCTCAAAAAAACCTAAAAAAAGAAAAGAAAAGAAAAGAAAAAGTGAAAAAAGAAGAGATGGAAATGAGCTAAGTGAAAATAGAAAGAAAATGTACTCCTGGTTCATCTTCCTATTATGCAAATTTTGGCAGGGGGGATATTTTAAACAGGGAGCAGCAGATGTTCCTTCCTCTCCACCCAAGGAACAGGGAGCACCCACCTGAGTGTCGCTGTCCGGAGCTGAGGTTCACTACAGGTCACCAGTCTGCCTGAGCCACAGGAGCCAGAGCCTGACTGACAGGAACAGAGACTGTGGCCAAAGAGGAATGACAGAGCAGGCTAGGGCAGTGATTACCCAGGATGGCACAACACTCCAGAAACTTTAAATCAGATAGAAAAATAGGCTTACCTAGGAAGGTAGGTGAAGTAGGAGGTTGAAATGCATGTCTTTGGACAAAGGTATAAATACATTCTGTTGCTTGTGAGGTGGGAAAAGTTTCCAAATTGCTACTGGTAGCTGTATATGCATCAGCTTCCAAGGATGGCATTTAAATAAGCCTGGATACGCAGAGTGATGGGGCTTCTTGGGAGAAGTATTACAGTCATGTGACATCCTTGACTTCCTAGAGGAATGTTCTAGAAGGTCAGTCCCACAAGTAACCTTACAGTGTAATAGCCCAATACTTGACCTATAAATCATGCACAACATGGAAAAATCCTACATAATGTAATTATTTTTACCTTTAGAAGAACATATATGAACAAATATAAACAATAATATAATGATAAATAATAATATACATACAAAAAATAATAATGTGATATTAGAATTCCTACTCATTTCTTTTTTTCTACATAGCTCCTTATCTGCTAATTAACATTACTAGGTGCATAAACATTTAATTATATAAGTAGGGTTAAAAGACCTCACAGGCAAATTCCATATTAGTTCAATACATAGTATGGAAAAATCACACTAAAATGTAACCAGTAGATAAATTAATAAGTATAAAAGAGCTCACCAGATTCTATCTCTATTCATTATAGTTAGGAAGATATGACAGTAAGATGAGAGTGGAAATCCTGCAGAGGATTGGAGGCTAGTATTAAGAAAACAAATATTTCTGCTATTTTCCTTTCCAAAGCTGTCCCAGTCTGTATTCACTTGGGCCAAAGCAGGAAAAAAAGCAGCCATAATCATATTCTGACAACTCTGCTCCCTTTGATTTACTGTATTTGTTAAAACACTGAATCTCAGAGCACGAGAGAATATTTAGTCTTACAAAATTCATTCCTTCAACTACCATTGTATTCAAAAGTAACCCTTTAACTTCCTGTTCAGTTTTCTCATAACTTTCCTTGGTATAAACTTTCTTGACAAATTTTGGAATCTCACATACAGCATCATATCAGACACAGAGCATTTCACGGATATATGGAGTTCTTAATGTCTCTGCGGAAATACTGGATCATTTACACGGACCAAGGATGGTAAAAGAAGTGTCTGTGGGACTCACTTCAATCCTTCTTACTAGAGAAAGAATGAAGAAACCCAAAGTCATGGTGAGAAAGCGCATCTTTCCAGTTAGATAAGATGCATTTACAGATTGGAAAGAAAACATGCAATTCTTTTGCCATGACCCCTATCTACGGGACACCTGTCAGTATCTCCTCTTCACCCAGGTTATATCTAGAAAGACCACAGAGGGCAGCTTGTCAGTCAAATGCTGCTGCTACACAGGAGTGACTTGTAAGTGAATCTTAACAAGCAAAAATGTCAGACTGCCTCTGCGTTAAAGGATAACTGTGGACCATACTAATTGCATTCAGTGTATATCATTCATTTAAATTTTCCCTTAAAATTTTGCAAAGTTCATGGCATACTCAGTGAAATAATTACAGCATATAGTACAGACACAGAGAAAAGCTGGATTATAGGGTATCCAAACCCTTACGTAGAGACATCACATATACTAATTCTTAAGAAATAAACGCATAGCTGGTACTGATTTTGTCCATATCCCTTCTCAACTTGTTTTCTGGAAACTCTTGTGGATTCCACAGGGAAAGAAGAGATTTATCTTCCAGGTTTATAAAGTAATTTCTAGATTTTAAATAACTACCCTTTATTTGGCA
>PVIR01027521.1:0-22818 GCA_004026965.1 Petromus typicus | reverse complement strand
CCGTCACTGTGGTATGTAGTACTGGTTGCTGCTGGGAGTGAGTCGCCACACCCAGTATTGTATGTGGTTATCTGGGAATCAAACCCGGGCCCTTGCACTTGCAAGACAGGTGCCAGAACCACTGAGCTAACTCCCCAGCCCTAATCATGTTTTCTTAAACATATGTATTATATTAATATATTAACCCTTGAATTATCACATGTTAGAAAGTTAGAATGGCATTATAATCCAAACAGGCCAGAAATAAACTGACCTAAGCATCTGGATGCCTGTCAGCCATCAGAATCAATGGTCCTTTACCAGAATTAATTACTTTCGACTTGCCTGTGTCACTATCTTAGCTTGACATTGTGATGCGTTTCCACGCAAAGTTTAGAAATGATCCACTGTTAAAATTTGAACAATTTTTAACTTCAACGTTCTCTTTCAAGATAAACTGGAGAGCAGTCACTCCTCATGCAATCTATGATGCATCATTAGACATATGGATATGGATATTTTAGTGTGGCTCTATTATTTTATTTATTACAAATAATGCCCACACACAGTGTGTGTATACACACACACACACACACACACACACACACACACACACGAGTCGGCTTCTCTTTCAAAAGATAGCAACTTGATTTAGTTATCTTAAAGTAAATGTTTAGAGTTGAAATATTATCTAACATAAGTTATTATAAGTAACAAGTTTTAATTAAGATCTTTATTGGTACATTATATGTACACATCATGATTGCCCTCAACAATGAGAATTTGTACCAATTAATGACACAACTTAATTCTCATTTTTTTCCCATAGCCCTACCCACCCTATCACCACCACCCCCTATATACACAAACTTTGTTGTCTTTCTTTTTTGTTATAATCTCATTATTTTCCCCCATTAAACCTATTTCGCTTTGAGTATTTTCTATTTTACAATATATAACATACATTCTAGAACTCATTTACATCTTTATTTTCTCATACCAGAGAAAAGATGCAATATTTACCTATCTGTGACCTGTTTATTTCACTTATGAGGATGTCCTCAAGGTATGTCCATTTTAGTACAAATGATTCAAACATCATTTTTTATAGCACAGTAATACTCCATTCTGTAGAAGAACCAAAGCTTTTTTATCCAGTCTCCAGTTGATGGACAATTGGGTTGTTTCCAAGATTTAGCAATCACAAACTGAGCTGCTGTAAACATGGGTGCACTATGTCACTGTGATATGAGTCTTTTAATTCTTTTATGCATATACCTAGCAGAGTGATGGCTGGGTCAAATGAGACCTCCAATTCTAGCTTTTTGAGAAATCTCCAAACTGATCTCCACAGGGGTTGTACGAGTCTACAGTCCCATCAACAGTAGAGAAGGGTTCTTTCTTCTCTGCAGCCTTGCCAACATTTGTTGCTGGCTAATTCTGAAATGAAAGCCATGCTTTGTGGAGTGAGACGAAATTTCAGTGTGGATTTCATCTGCATCTCTCAAATGACTAATGATGTTGAACATTTTTTTTCATATACTTCTTAGCTACCCTTACTTCTTTCTCTGAAAAGTGTCTGTTAATTTCAGATGCCCATTTTTGAATTGGGTCTTTAAATTTGGGTGGTCTGATTTTTAAAAAAACTCTTTATATATTCTAGATAGTAGCCCTTTGTCTGAGGAACAGCTGGTAAAGTTTTTTTCCCACATTGGTGGTTGCCTTTTTGCTCTGTTGGTGGTTTCCTTTGCTGTGCAGAAGCTTTTTAAAAGAATGAGGTCCCATTTGTTGATTTCTTCTGCCAATTTTGTGCTATAGAGGTTTTGTTCAAGAAATCTTTCCCAAAGCCAATATCTTCAAGAGTTTTTCCTAACCTGTTTTGCAGGAGGTTTAGAGTATCTGTTTTAATATTTAGGTCTCTTATCCACTTTAATTTTAGCTTGGTACACGGTGAAAGACATAGGTCTAGTTTTAGCCTTTGGCAAGTTAAAGCCCAGTTTTTCCAGCACCATTTGTTAAAGAGGCTATCCTTCCTCCATTGAGGATTTTTAGCTACTTTATCAGAGAGGAGGTGACTCAGTGTATTAGGAGTAGTTTCTGGATCTTCTAGTCTACTCCACTGATACTCAGGTCTGTTACTTCGCATGTACCATGCAGTTTTTATGACAGTGGCTTTGTAGTATAGTTTTAGGTTCAGAGTTGTAATACCCCCCACCATGTCCCTGTTGCTTAGAATTGCTTTTGCTATTCTAGGTGTTTTGTGGTTTCAGATGAAAGTTTGAATTTTTTTCTCTAGACCTGTGAAATATGTTTTTGGGATTTCAACTGGGATTGCGTTGAATCTGTATAGTAGTTGGGGGAGTATAGCCATTTTGAAGATGTTGGTTCTTCCTACTCAGGAGCAAGGTATGTCTTTCCATTTTTTGATATCATCTCTATCTCCTTTTTCAAAGTGCTATAGTTTTCAGAGTAGAGGTCTTTTACCTCCTTTGTTTGATTGATTCCTAGATATTTTTGGGGGAGTGCAATTGTGAAAGGGACTGACTCCCTAATTTCTATCTCAGTGGGTCTACTGTTTGTGTATACAAAGGCTATTGATTTTTGAACGTTGACCTTGTAACCAGCTACGTGGCTAAAATTGGCGATTAGGTTCAGCAGTTTTTTAATTGAGTTTTTAGGATCCTCTAGATAGAGCATCACGTCGTCAGCAAATAATGACAATTTAACTTCTTCTTTTCCAATCTTTATTCCTTTTATTTCTTTCTCTTGCCTAATTGCTATGGCTAATATTTCCAGACCTATACTGAACAGAAGTGGTGAGAGAGGACATCCTTGTCTTGTTCTTGATCTTAGTGTGAAAGATTTCAATTTTTGACCATTTAGTATGATACTGGCTGATGGTTTCTCATAGATAGCTTTTATTAGTTTGAGATCAAGACCACCTATTCTGATCTTCTGTAGGGGTTTGAACATAAATGGTGTTGTGTTTTGTCAAACACTTTTTCTGCATCAATTGAAATGACCATATACTTTTTGTCCTTAAGCCTGTTAATATAGTGTATAACATTTATTGATTTACATATGTTGAACCATTCTTGCATCCCTGGAATGAATCCAACTTGGTCAGGGTGTATAATATTTTTGATAATTCTCTATATTCTGTTTGCCAGTATCTTATTGAGGATTTTTGCATCGATATTCATTAGAAATATTGGCCTGTAGTTCTCTTTTTTGGTTGGGCCTTTCTCTGCTTTTGGAATCAGGGTAATACTTGCTTCTAGGAATGAGTTTGGGAGTACTGCTTCCCTTTCAATTTCCTTAAAGAGTTTAAGAAGTAAAAGCCCTAACTCTTCTTTAAAAGTTTTATAGAATTCAGCAGTAAAACCATCAGGTCCAGGGCTTTTCTTTGTTGGCAACTTTTTAATTACATTTTCAATGTCACAGATTAATACTGAGGTATTTAACATTTCTATGTCTTCTTTCTTCAGCTTTGGAAGTTCATGTGTGTCTAGAAATCTATCAATTTCTTCTACATTTTCTATTTTATTAAAGTATAAATTTTCAAAATAGGTGTTTATAATCCTCTGGACTTCCTCTGGGTCGGTAGTAATTTCTCCATTCTCATTCCTAATAGCATAGGTATGAGCCTTTTCCTTCCTTTGTTTAATGAGTTTGGCTAAGGGTCTATCAATTTTGTTTATCCTTTCAAAGAACAAACTCTTTGATTCATTGATTGTTTTGTACCATTTTCTTAGTTTCTATTGCATTAATTTCTGCCCTGATTCTTATAATTTCTTGCCTAGTGCGAGCTTTGGGTCTGTTTTCCTCCTCTCTTTCTAGTTGCTTGAGGTTCAGCATTAAATTGTTTTTTTGACCTTGCTCTGTTTTCTGGATGTAGGCCTTCACTGCTATGAATTTTCCTCATAGAACTGCTTTCATTGTGTCCCATAAATTTCTATATGTTTTGTTGGGCCTATTGTTTAGTTGTAAGAACTGTTCAGTTTCTTCTCTAATTTCTTCTGGGACCCATTGTTTGGTCAGCAGAGTGTTATGAAGTTTCCATGTGTTTGTGAAGATTCTGGGCTTTCTTTTGCTATTCAGCTCCAATTTCAGGGCACTATAGTCCAGCAGTATACAAGGGATAAATTCAATCCCTTTACATTTGCTTAAACCTGTTCTATGAATGAGCACATGGTCTCTCTTGGAGAATGATCCATGAGCAGCTGAGAAGAATGTAAATTCTGACTTTGTGCGATGAAATACTCTGTATGCATCTATTAAGTCCATTTGCTGAAGAGTCTGGTTTAGCTCAAGGATTTCCTTATTGACTTTTTGTCCAGTCGATCTGTCTCTTTGTGACAGTGGGGTATTGAGGTCCTCCACTATTATTTTATGGGGATTTGTCTATTTTTTCATGGCTGTTAATGTTTGTTTTATATAGTTGGTTGCATTGTTATTCAGTGCATAATTATTTAAGATTGTTGTTTCTTTCTCTTGGATTTTTTCCTGTCTAAAAGACATTGACCATCTTTATCTCTCTTTATCAGTTTTGGCTTGAAGTCTGTTCTGTCTGCAAATAAGATGGCCACTCCTGCTTTTTTACTGTTTCCTGTAGCGTGGAGTATTGTTTTCCATCCCTTTACTTTCAGCCCATGGGTTTCTTTTTGAATTAGGTATATTTTTTGTGTGCAGAAGATTGTAGGATTGTGCTTCTTGATTTATTCTGCCAGTCTGTATCTCTTAATTGGCGCATTGAGTCAATTGTAATTAATGGTTATGACTGATATAGGCAAATTTAGTGCTGCCATATTTTCCTGTTCTTGGCTGTGTTATTCTAGTTTTGCCCTTTCCCCATCAATTTCTTGTTTGGCCCCATGGGTTGACTCAGTTATGTCTCATGGATTTGTAAATTTCCTTATTTTTCTCCAAGATATTCTATAGAATGTTTTGGAGCACAGTTTTGTATTTGTGAAGTTTTTCAGGTGTTCTTTGTCATAGAGGTATCTTATTTCCCCATCAATTTTACAGGATAGTTTTGCAAGATACATCAGTTGGGTTAGAAATTGTTTTTCTTCAGGGCTTGAAAAACTTCACTGCAGGCTCTTCCTGTATTGAGTGCTTGAGTTGAAAATGTGATCCTGACAGGCTTCCCTTGAATGCAACTGTTTTCTTTTCTCTGGCTGCTTTCAGTATTTCTTTCTTTTTTTGGATATCTGGAACTTTTATGTTTATATACCTAGGTGTAGATTTTTTCATGTCATGGGTATGTGGAGTTTTGTATGCTTCATATATTTGTATGTCCCCTCATTTTCCTGTGAAGTTTTCTGCCATTATCTCTGTGAATAGTTTTTTTTTTAATGTCTTTTGCACTGTCTCCTGCTTCCTCAGTGACTCCACTCAGTCCTGTTATTCTTTGAATCATCTGGGAGCTATTGGATGGATTTTTCATTATCCCTTGCCTTTTTCCATAGATTATGGCTTTCCTGTTCAATGGCTGAGATCCTGTCTTCTAGTTCTGAAATTCAGTCTTCTGCCATATTCATTCTATTGCACAAACTTTCACTTTCTTTCTTAATTTTCTGGACCTCTCCTTGCAGGTGTTTAAAAGGTTCCTTCCATTGATTTTGCCATCTTGGAAAATATCAACTCAATGATTTCCTCTTCAGCTTTATTAATCATTATGTTGACTGTGTCCAATATCTTTGATTTCATCTCAGAGATCATTTCTGATTTCCATTTTACTGATCTGCTTTTGTTATCATTTCCAAGGACCCTGGAGATTGGGCTTTCCCTTCCCCCTGTGTTACCTTTGGGTGAGGATGTTTGTATCTGAGACTTTGAATGTTTCCTCATGTCTCAGTTTTTGTTCTTGCTGTTCTTTTGGCTTTGTACCTTCCCTGTTTTCCGGGGATGTTTGTTGCAAGTCTCTTTCCTCCTACTATTTAGGACCCTTAAAAGATCAGTGTTTCCTGGGTTGTTCTTTACCATCTGTATTGGGACCTAAAAAACAAAAAACAAAAAATCTAGTTGTGGCACACCATATGAGGCACTCAAAGAAAACAGTCAGAACACTTTCTCTCTTCTTAGAGTCAGGAAGGCTCTGGATCCTGCACTGCTGCAATGGCACTGTCTGAAGTTCTAATAGCCCACCTACTCACCAGTACAGAGTCCCTTGGCCCACTTGTGTAGTGCGCCTGGAGGTCAGTAGGCTGTGCCCCCTGTGCAGCTGCAATGGTTCATACTGATGTTCCAAAAGACCCCACCTACTCAGCAATACAGAGTCCCTGGATGTGTTTGTGCAGCTGACTTGGAGAAAGGCAGGCTCTGGCCCTGCTTGGCTACAGTGGCATCAGCCGCCATCTCTCACACTCTGTCCACTGTTATACTCAGTCCCTGGGAGCTCTTTGGCATGGGCCTGGAGCCTTTACATTATTTTTTTAAAAAGTAACCATTTTTGACTGATTTACTCAACAGTAACAGAACAATGGAGACGTTAGGAATGTTTATTAAGGTACTGGCTTCCTTGGGTTTTCTGTTTGTTTGTTTTTGAAATAGGGTCTCACTTTGTGGTTTCAGGCTGGCCCCAAGCTCAGTCTCCAGCTCACAGCAATCCTCCTGCCTCTGCCTCCCAAGTGCTGGAATTACAGGCGTGAAGCACCACATCTGCCAATGTGTTATGTGGTACTGAATGCTGCTGGGCTTGAGTCTCCACACCAGTAATGTATATGATTATTGGTGGATTGAACCTGGGCCTTTGTACTTGTAAGACAGGCACCAGAATCACTGATCTAAATCCCTGGCCCCTTATTAAATCTTTTTTAAGACAAAAACATATCTTTAATTTTCACTTCATATTCCTATTTAATTTCTCTGCTGATGTGTGTAGTTATTTTATATGGAAGGAAATATATTTGCTGGCTATGTGCTAGAATATGGCCATCCTAGGGCTAACTGCAGTGGAGACTCATTACAGCAGGTAGGTATAAAATAGAAAATGATTTCTGCATTCCATGGCTGACCTCGAGAAGTGGCTATTGGCATAAACTAAATAATGACTCTTAAAAATTATAAAGAATTGGGCCGGGGAGTTAGCTCAGTCATTCTGGCCCCTGTCATTTTTTTTTTTTTTTTGAGACAGGGTCTCGCTTTTGTAGTTCAGGCTGGCCCTGAGCTCAACTTCATAGTCACATCACAGCAATACTCCTGCCTCTGCCTCCCGAGTTCTGGGATTACAGGCGTGAGCCACCACGCCCGGTACTGTGGCATGTGGTACTTGTTGCTGCTGGGGTGAATCTCCACGCCCAGTATTGGTATGTGGTTACTGGGGATCGAACCCGGGTCCTTGCACTGCAAGACAGGATCTGGAACCACTGAGCTATATCCCTGTCCCATCTGGCACCTGTCTTGCATGTGCAAGGACCTGGGTTCGATCCCTGGTAACCATATACCATACTGAGCCTGGAGACTCACACCCAGCAGCAACCAGTACTACATATCACAGTACCGGGCGTGGTGGCTCACCCCTGTAATCCCAGAACTCGGGAAGCAGAGGCAGGAGGATTGCTGTGATGTGAGTTGGAGGCTTAGCTCAGGGACAGGCTGAACCACAAAGTGAGGCCCTGTCTCAAAAAAAACAAAAACAGAAAAAACAAAAAAAATTATAAAGAATAATTTTTTGTCATTCTGTTTTAAGTAACAAGTGTATATTTAAATAATAATATTTGGAGAGAAATAAATGGATGATTTAATAAATAACATATCCTGTGAAAACTATTATACTATTCAGCTAATTTGAACCACAAGCAGAATGAATAAACTAGCCCAGATTTCTTAATGTATTTTCTGACATAAATTCTACTGATTATTTACTCTGAAAAAGCCTTTTCCTACATAATTATCAACTACTTTGACTTACATAACTCATCTGGTCTTTTGGAGAGCAGGACCAGAAATTTACCATAATTTGAAGCATGTATATATTTCACAGTTTGGCAGATTACTATATTCTGGAAAGTTAAATGTATAATAATATTTTGAAAGTACATCTCTTAGTACTTTATATTTCACTTTTTAAAACTTCAGCTATATTTAAGCCCCTAATAGTTTTCTAAAATAATTTTATATAGATGAGGAAGCTAGAATTAAAGAAGGTAAAGAAGTTTCATAGAGTCAGTAAGCGGTAGAGCTGTGACTCAGACTAATGAGCCGATGCTATACTACACAACAGCCAGCATACCACATTCCCAGGATGTGAGAAGTATCAGGTTAATTTCCCCAAATTAATGCCCATCAATATGTCACCACACCAACTGATACAAACAAAGGTTCATTCTGGGTCGCCCTTGTGGAAGTTTCCCCATGATGGCTGCACATCGTGGCAGGGACACCTAGAAGTGCAAAGCCATTGACCTCTTGACCTGAGAACAAAGCAAGTGAAAGCAGAAGAAATGGGGGAGGGGTGCTGAATCATCTCCTTCAGGATGTATCCAGGGGACCTAAAGACCTTGCACTACATCTGTTAGTTCTTCTACTACGTCCCAGTAGTACTTTCTTGGGGACCAAGTTTCCAAATGTGGGTCTTGGTTGAACATTTAAGATCCAAACTGTAGCAAGGGTGTTTCCATGCCCTTGGGACACTTGGAAGTTTGTCCTGAGGAATAGGTGTTACTGGCATTTAGCAGGTTATAATAAGGATACCAGATACTTTTAATGCTCAACTACCATAATAAACTACGTTCTCTTCCCCTGAATGCCTGCAGCAATAAATATATATGAAATACCTGCTGAGAATATTTTTTTTGAGACAGGATCTCACTTTGTATTTCAGGCTGGCCCCAAACTCACTATGTAGCCAAGGTCAGCCTTGAACTCACAGAAATCCTCCTGCCTCTGCCTTTGGAGTGCTGGGATTATAAGCATAAGCCTCTATGCCTGGCATTGTAGTGTGTAGTTACTGTGGATTGAACTGGGACATTGTGCTTGCCAGGCAGACACCAAAACCACTGAGCTAAATCCAACCCTCTGCCAAAAACTTTTAAGCCAAGAAACAGACTTTCTTTGTAAATAAACTCAGAATAATTCCACACAATTTAAACCTAAGTTTCTAGGAATACTACTGTTGTGAAAACTAGGAAAAACTGCATTTCACTGTATTTTTTATCTAGAGTTGCTTCTCATTTTAGCAAAACACATCACTCTCAGCAATGACACTCATAGTGTGACAACATGCCTGAGTCATCCTCTACCTGGAGCAATCACATTGACAGTGATTGGGCACACATGGGTGGTGCTCTACAAGGATTCTTTAGTTATGCATTGCTTTTAAATATATCACTTTTTATGAGGATAGCTTTGCTCTTTAAAAGGGCAATTTGTATGGCTAAATTGTTTATGTTATCCATGAATCTTATTTGAGGAGAGCAAGAGAGAGTTGAAAATATTTTTTGTAGAATGATCACTGAGGTGGAATTGAGGTCTAATGTTTAGGAAATAGGAACAGCTCCTAACATTGAAATGTTGAGAGGAAATTTAGAAGCAAGCCCGGTTTATCCCAGGGAGTATTTTACCAAGTTCTGAAGGATTGAGTTCTAGTACCAATTCTGGCATAAGTCACATTACTTTAGCAAATTATAGTTTCCTCCTGTGTAAGTTTGAAAAGTCTAGGATGAATTACAGTGGGAGGGACATTTCTTTCTCTCTTTTCCTAAACAACAATAAATAACTAGAAAACACAAGGTGATGGAACATTTGTGATAGAGCTTGTATAAGTCTGGGACCAAGGTGGATACAGGCATTTCTAGAATTTCATATGTGATTCTGGTACCTGTGCTGGATTGAAAGCAAAGGAGTGAGACAATCTGTGTTACTTTTTTTTTTTTTTACTAGTTCCTACCACTATGTAGTGAATCATATCTAAATTTAGAATTTTGTTTTGGAAACAGTATGGAAATAAGTATCTCACCAACTAGTATTTAATTTATATATTTAATATGATTATTAATCTAATTTATATTCTGTAAGTATTTATTTATTTCAAAAATATTTCTGATACTAACGTTTACTTAAAATTTTTCATGCCATAAAATGATGTTATAGTTTGTTCCCTAAACCCATGTTGGCAAAATAAATTTCCTTTTTTTAAAAAAATAAAATAGCCTGCTTCTGTGTTTTGTTATACAAGAAAAATGATCTACTATAAACGCTTTAGTAAAGTCTCTAGGTAGAATCTAAGAAGAACTAAACTGATCATCTAGTTTGAATGATAATCAGCCCTCATCAATTTGACCAAGAATCCAAAAAGAGTTATTGAAATTTATGGAATCTCATTAGCCTTTATATTTGATTTCACCACTTATTCTATAAGCTGTTCATTCTTGTGATAGCAATTCCTGATTGGCTCAGCATGCGGCGATACCATTTTCTAATTCCATAAGTCTCTGAAGCCATGTACTCTAATTCTTAAGTCTCTGAAGCGATGTACTCTTCTTTGCTAAGCATATTCTAGTTTTATTTTACATTTTTAAAAAAGATAAAACTAAGAAATACTTAAAGGTTACAAATTTGTGGGTAGCAACAAAGTCACACGAACAGTATAACCTGAATCTTACACACTCATGATAAGCTCATTGTTAATAACAGCTCATAACTCAGTGTTCCTTCAAATACTTTACAGTTCCTTAGGACATGAGTGGTCCATATTCTACAAGGCAAGGCTAAGTCAGTTCTGGTCACTGATCTCCTTCCTCAGTGTTTAATCTTTTTGCTCTGTTTATCTCATTGTCCCTGACACCTTCTTCACAAAGTGAAACATCCAAGGTCGGGAAGGAGGTATCTTTCCTTACTTCCCTGTCAGCATTTAGATTCTTCATTATTATTTTTTGTCTTTCCTTTTTTTTTTTTATTTTCTGATTCTGGGGATAGAACTCGGAGCTTCACACTTCACAAGCTGCTGCATCACTACTGAGATATTTCCTTTTCATTTCTTTAGATGTACACAATCTATGTCTGTTATTAGACATTAGTGTGGTACATTCATGAGTGTACCTGTGTCATTCATCCAGGATGCTGCTCAGCCTCCCTAAAAATCATGAGGTAAATATAGGTTGACAGTACTACTCAGTGTCACTTAGTTGATATACCCACATCTCAGATCTCAACTTGGTAAGGTCCACTTTGGCACCCTTACTTTAGCCCAGGTTATCATGGTAAAATGAAGCAAGAGTTTGAATAACTGAATTTTATATCAGACTCTGTGGCTTTGTAACAGATGATTTTTTATTATCTATGTAGCTGTAGTTTTCTCAACAGCTTGGTATCTCAGGTTAGATCATCTGTGAGGTTGACGTCCATGTCTAAGAGAGCGCCATTTCAAGTACAAGATCAGTGGCGACAGAAATTTATGTTTTCTGCTCACCCTTCTTATCCCTCACTGTCTCAGGCCCTTGAATGGAGTATGATTAAAGTCCCAAGGCTTTGCTGTAATCAGTTAGGTTCTCACTGATTTCTGAGATTTCCAATGAGTTACTTAATTTGTTTATCTCTAAGGGCACAATTGTGAAGGTATTTCAAGACATTATTCTTTATATGCCTAAATAAGAAAAAAATTTTCAGATATTTTTTCTTTGGTTAGCTTCCACCTTGTTAAAGGGTATCTCTCATGGAGGTATACTGAGAAACTGTATCCCCACTACTTTTGGCCACTGTTGAGATGAATGAGGAGAGAAACTTTCAATTCTGAGGGTGAATTATGTTTCTTACCACATTTTTTATCTTGCTTATTCTGATAGCTTTGCCTGGCTTTCTCTATGATGCCTGATATGATTGATGGTATTTCCAGTGGCTGAATACCTTTCTGGAAGCTATGGCCATGTCTTGGAAATTACACTAATTGAATTTGAAGACACTGATGTGTATTCTCAAGTAAGACTCTGGCTATTTCAGGTTTCATCTAGGTCAAGCCTTATGAATGAAGTGATGATTTTTCCCTCTGAAGTCAGTAAATAAAATTCCTCCATGGCCTTGCATTGCCTTCACACTTCTGCAGCTCAGCCGACTAGTGAGTCAAGCAGCATTTTATCCACTTATTGCTAATGTTTTGTGGTACTCAGCAATCCATTTATTAAAGGCAGAAGACTGGAACATAGAATAACTTGGGAACAGTTTCTGAGGTCACTGAAAAACTAGAGAAAAATTATCTCTAAATGTATCCCTCAGAAATTGTGGAGGGACATTTTTATTCTAATACCCTTTGCTCATAAAATAATGCAAAATTTTCTGAAGACATCACACCAAACATAATTGTCAAACAGCAAAATGATGTGTTACCTTCTAATTTATTAACATATTTGTTCCACTCTGTGCAGGACACAAGTATTACATAGAATCATAGAAAATACCTGGGCTTTGTAAGCAGGCAAACCTCTCTTTGAGTGATCTTTTATCACTTATTTGGTGAATGGTAATAGATAAAAGAAATAACACTTTAACATGGGAGTTTCTGTTTGATTTGGTTTTTGGCAATGAGTTGGCAAAAATAAACCAAATATTGGTAATCAATGCATTTGAAGGCTAATTACATTAGGTAAGAAGTTGATGTGTATTTGTCACACAATATTATCAAGAAGATTTAAAGAAATACAAAACTATCATGAAAGATGCTTGGATTATAATGGATGCTTATATATGTCATTATTTTTCATCAGTGCCAGATAACGTAAAAATGTAGATGGATCTCAAATCATAGAAAATTTTGAATTATATGAGACATATGGATTGGTGTATTCTGCAACAAGGATTCAGTTCACACTTGGATTGACTGCTGAAAATAGAGTCTATTGAAAATGTCATAGATGGAGATCTTGCATTTGTTAAGATGTGACTTTAGGTGACTTTTATGCAATAAATTTTTCAAAATCAGAAGTGGAGATAGATGCTTTCAGAGTATGAAGTATGATTCTTTTAAAGAAAGCCATAAGTAAAGTCAAAGATATTCCTAAGCCTCATTATAACTATGGAGAGATGATTTGGGTTAGGATGTAGACTCCCAGTGGATAATACAACAGGGGAGGAAAATTATTCTTGTCTTGATTTACACTATTGCAGAGAAGTCAGAAATGGGCTGAGAACAAACATAACATACACAATAGTAAAAGGAGCTTATGGCTAGAAAAATGAATCCTGACTCTGAAGATCTAACTTGAATTCTATAAAGCAGGAACTCTATTGGGGGAGGGGGAGAGAAGGAGACACAGAGTTTTCCACCAAACAGAGAGATTGACTGCTTGCTAAATGCCTCATTCTTGCTCCAGAATTCTTAGCCCTTGATCCTGATAGCGCTCAGATCTTTTGGTATTCAGAAGCAACCTTAAATATGTTTCTCCTAGTCATGTTGTTAATGATGGAGTGAACAACTAACTACTGTGAAGAACTATATTTTATGAAGATTTCGTGGTGTAACCTGAGTTTAGAAAGAACACAGTAAAGAGTTCTTAGAAAGTTTTTATATGAAGATGAAAGCAATAAAGCTGATTGATGTTGAGAAAAAACTCATAGGAAGGATATTGAACATCCATATTATGAAAATTCAATGTCTGTTTTAAGATAGAAGTAAGTACAAAAGCATGGAGATAATGAACAGACTAATGTTGGCTATATTGATGAAGGATTTGCCTAGGTCTGGGATGCCTTCACATATTAAAATATATGGTACTGTCTTTGGTTATAAGGATTATGTGTAAATAATCTTTCTGGTTATGGTAAATAAACTTTCTGGTTCTGATGCCTTGGTTTACCTACATTGAATTAAACTGTTTTATTAGCTGGCATTCTGGTTAGGAGTAAAACACAAAAAATGGATTGGATGCTAGTGGGTTTTCTTTGTGGGTTGGATTCATCTTAAGTTCTGGAAATTACATTGCTAGTGCAAATCCAAGGAAAATAGACTTTTTCTGCTTTTTCACATAATAGATTCAGGCTAATCTTGGACATGTTTGTTTCTCTTGGCTAGCTAAATCTAAGCAAAACCCAAATTTTTACTGTCAGACAATTTTTCTCTTAATTATAAGTGCTTGTATGGAAAGTTGATTTGTGTGGGTTTAATTTATTTACATATATTTACATTTGACTCATTAAAATGTTCCTTCCAAGAGTTGTTTGCAACTGTTTGAGCATTTTAAGTTTTGTTGAAAAATGAAAATATCCTTTTTGCCAATTGCAAATGAATTCAGAAAGCCCAAAGTGTGAGTAGTAGCTCACTAGTTTCTAAAACTGTAGAATGAACTTGTACTGTCCAACAGTGCACAGCCACCAAACGGAGACAGAGCTCCAAAGTGGGCTTCAGCTCCTTCTGTTTTATCTGCACCCTGCTACTCGCATGTGGATCAAACATTTATGGAACTGAAAAATTTACGGTGAAAGCATCGCCATCATGTGGAATTGGCTCTGGCCTTCACCTGTACATCTGCTGAGAATCCAGTCAGTTCACAAGCATTTATTAAATACCCACTTCTCACAAGACAAGGGAGTTACACTTGAACACACCAAAAACTGTCTCAACTAATCTTGCCTTTTAAAACTTTATTAGCAACTCAGACACCAAAGGTTTGCCTACAAGATGCTGGCAAATTGAAGAAACCTATCTCTTAAATAGCCTTGTATTAATTTTTGTCATTCTTGCCACAAGTTAGTAGCAAGTAACAATTGTCAAACCCTTACTTTCTACTGAATGATATTACATACTTCATCATGTTCAAATACCATTTTGCTACCATTTGTGATATATTATACCCATTTCACTGACCATAGAAGATATTTTAAGGAATTGTTCTTTTCCAAGGTTTGCCTCATTTGAAAATTTAACTCATTATCATTGCCTTCTTTGAGGTAATTATATAAAATATTTTAAGATGTAAAGCCTTGATGTTAGCAGACAGTAGACAACAACATTTATGCCTTATCTGAAACAGTGGTTTTTTAATAAGAAAAACACAAGAAACCAAAGTATTTAGAAAAGTAAAGCTAAGGCTTAATTGCTTTGATGGAAATATCTTAATCTCATGCTGTTGAAAGATTTCAGGCTACATTCAAAGAGGCTTTTGCCAATTAAATTAAATTAATCTTTCTTATTCCAGCCACTTGATAATGGCCAGTGAGGAAGTACAAGTAATTAAGAGAGCTTTGCTTGTACCCAAACCCTCATGTAAATCACCTCATTGGCTCACTGAGGACTGAACATTATGATCTGGAAAAAAAAGTCAATACTGTTAAATTTATTATGTACCTTTTTGCTTCAAACTGGATAGAATAAAAAACCGATTGTTTTCACCCCTACTGTTGACTTCTGAATCAAGGGTGATGTAGGCTTTAGGACTTAGATTTCCAAACAGAATCTGAAATAGGCCCTAGGGAATGAGAGGAAGCTGTCACTTTCCACTAGCATAAAAGAAATAGTGTTAGCGACACCCTTCTGAAGCGACTCAAGTAATTCAGCTGCCTTAAGTGATTCAATTTTGGCAGTTGCATCTATTTCCTACTTCATAATATTTACTGAAATAAATTCATGATCCTGAGTCCAAATAATATCTACAGTCTGTGGTTGTGTTGATCTTTTTTTGATTTCACTGCATTTTCTCATTATGTTTTAATCTTCATATTTAATATTATAAAATAAAAAGATTATGTGTCAATCTAGGCTCATTTCAATGGAATTATGATAACATTTTAAAATTATTTGACAGAAAATTTATTTCATGGCATAAAGAACAGATACCTGTCTTGTTAACATCTGTCAGTGGTTCTGAATCATTTTATCACTCAATCATTTTATTTAGTTTTTGAAAGAAAGGAATACTCAGCTTTTTAAAAAGTGTGAAGTATAAATTTCATCAAAAGTAAAAACAGAGGAACATCATAAGAAATCAAGGCTTTCACTAGACCTGACTTGACTTGATCATATACAATTTAGAGCCAGAGGTTATATATATATATATAATTTTGCCATAATTACACAAATTATTTGCTGTAAAAATACTGACAAATATTCTTTCTCATCTCAATCACAACAGGTAGATTAATGCTATGGTAATAAACACCCTCTAGTTTTAGTGGCTTAAACAATGCAGATTGACCCTTTATTCCTCCCAGGTTCCTGTCATCAGCTCACAAGAGACTGGGTCTTAGTCTCTCAGGAACCCAGCTTATGTTTTGCTATCTCCTTGTTAAGTGCTGCTGATGAAGCCGGAGGGGGACAAGTACTGGTGATTAGATTGTTGTGCTCCACTACATGTATTACTTCCACTAATGACTCATCCAACATCCTTCTCTCCATGACCACACATTAGGCCAAGGAAACTGTGAGGGAAATGCAAATGATCTACAAGAGCGATAAATAGGTAGATGCAGAAACTTGCGAATGTGGCCCTCATAACTAACAAAAACACATTTCTTGCTGCCAAGGAATATTCACTTTCCTTCTTACACATGAAAATTATTACTTCTTGGATAGAGACATCTCAGAAATTCCACTCACTCCTAACTCAAAGTTCATAATCATTATTTGAAACATGGCAAATCTCTCAAGGTTCCTATAAGTCTAGAGTCCTGGAAACTAGAAAAAAAAATTTTCTTCTTTGAAAAAAAACACTAACATACTACTGAAGAATCATAATAAATACTTTCAAAGGGAAGATTAAAAGTACATCGAATTTATATCTCAGATAAATATAAAATCCGTTCCATCAAAAGCTTTAAGATTGCTTATGAGAGTGTCCTCAAGGTACATCCATTTGAGTATGAATGACTCAGTCTTATCATTTTTAATGGTAGAGTAGTACTCCATTCTATAAAAGAACCACATCTTCTTTATCCAGTCTCCAGTTGATGGATATTTTGGTTGTTACCAAGATTTAGCAATCACAAACTGAGCTGCTATAAACATGGGTGCACATATGTCGCTGTGAAATGAATCTTTTAATTCTTTTGTATATATACCTAGCAGAGCAATGGCTAAGTCAATTGGGACCTCCAATCCTAGCTTTTTGAGGAATCTCCACACTGATTTCCACAGAGATTGTACAGTCCCACCAACAGTGGAGAAGGGCTCCTTCTTCTCTGCAGCCTCACCAACATTTGTTGCTGGCTTAACTCTGAAATGGCAGCCATTCTTTGTGGAGTGAGATGAAATCTCAGTGTGGTTTTCATCTGCATCTCTCGAATGACCAATGATGTTGAACATTTCTCTACATACTTATTAGCTGCTCTTCTTTCTCTGAAAAGTATCTGTCCATTTTTGAATTGGGTCTTTAAAATTTGGGTGGGCTGAATTTTTTTTAAGCTCTATATACTCTAGATAGTAGCCCTTTGTCTGAGGAACAGCTGGTAAAGGTTCTTTCCCACATTGTTGGTTGCCTTTTTGCTCTGTTGGTGGTTTCCTTTGCTGTGCAGAAGCTTTTTAAAAGAATGAGATCCCATTTGTTGATTTCTTCTGCCATTTCTTGTGCTATAGAGGTTTTGTTCAGGAAGTCTTTCCCAAAGCCAATGTCTTCAAGAGTTTTACCTAATCTGTTTTGCCGCAGGTTTAGAGTGTCTGTTTTAATATTTAGGTCTCTTATCCACTTTGATTTTAGCTTGGTACATGGTGAAAGAGATAGGTCTAGTTTTAGTCTTTGGCAGGTTAAAGCCCAGTTTTTCCAGTACCATTTGTTAGGTCACAGATATGTAAATAACATATCTTTTCTCTGGTATGAGAAAATGAAGTTGTAAATGAGTTGTAGTATGTCTAGTTTATATTGTGAAATAGAAAATATTTTAAAGGGAAGAGAGTATAGGGGTAAATAAAGAGGGAAAAATGAATGTGGTAATAATAAAGAAAAAAGGAAACAAAGATTATGTATATAGGGGGTGGGGTTGTAGGGTGTGGGGAAAGGGGAAAAAATGAGAATCAAGTCATGTCATATTCTGGTACAAATTCTCAATGCTGAATGTGATGATGATGTGTATTCATAATGTACCAATAAAGATTAATTTTTTTTTACAAATAGCTTTAAGATCTCCTTCTTGGGATGAAGAATGCTGTACTGTTAGGTCACTGATCCCTCCTAAGTTCAAGATTCTTGGTGACTCTTATCTTTGCAACCTTAGGATTTTATTTTTCCCATCATTCTCCTTGGTGGTAATTGCAAGAGTAATACCACATGTATTTATTGGTGCCTGGGCTGGTATCTCAGACAATTTTGTAGAAATTTAGAAGTCTGTGAGTCCTTTTAGAATCTAAGAAATTATGCTGTAGTCTTCTCCAATCCAAATGGGTATTCCTTTTAGTAGAATTCCCATTCAGAAATGAATTTACTCTTTCCTATAAAATTCATCAGAAAAATGCCATTAACCAAAATGATGGTCCCTTTCGTAACATCTATTTACTTCTCTTTATAACTTAATTGCAGGAGAGTGGAGCTTGAGAGTTTGGAAGAGCCAGCTTTCTGAGGCCTACTCATAGAACTGCTAGAATTTCCCCATTTCCATATTAATTCACACAACCAGCTTCTTTCTGAAGCATAAAAACTGGTTGTGATGGCCACGCTCTTGGTTTGATCATTGTCATAAGCTCAGGTGTGCTATGGCCTCATCACCCAACACATATTTATTTTTCCAACAGACATTTTCCCCAGTATGTTATACCCCAGGTTTTAGACTTGTGAATTCCTTTTCATTACTGTTTGTGACCTGGTCAAACTCTTTTTTTTTTGCCTTCACTACACACTGCTAAGGCTTTGTTTTTCCTATAAACCTACAAGTCCATTAAATTAATTATCTGCTTCTCAAGGCACTGCAAATGACATTTACATCAAAAACTGTACTTTTGCATAAAATGAACTACCCTCTTCCTACCCTTTACTGTCACACAGCTATTCCTTTGAGGTTTTATTAAAGCAGTGCTGTATTTCTAGGTCATGCTTTCATCAGGAAAACTATGCTATTTTGCTATAAGAATCATCTCCAAATCTCAGTCCTTTAAATAATCAGCCCCCCCTCACTATATTCATCATGAGTTCTACGGGGTATTTTCTCATTGGATGAAGTAGTCACCATCACAAATGCTGGTCTCTGTGTTAACAGGGGCAATAATGGGACAGCTCCAGGGCTACCAGTAATTAAATATTTAGCACAAAAAGGGTTTCCACTTATTGGTGAAATAAAAGGAGCGTCTGATCACAAGGGAATCTCACCATATCCTCTGAAAAGTGGGGTACAGAAGCGTTCGCAGGAGCATCCTAATGACAGCCACACTTTCTTTTCTTGTATCTAATGTGTAACATCTTAGTAAATCCCATTGGATTTTGATTTTAAAAATATCCTGAATTTGTCCATGTTTTGAATCTTCTCTCACTATCGTCTTGGTCCTACACTGTTTCAATAGCTTTCTGACCTTCTCCTCAGAACATTGTTATATAATTTTCCTGGCTAAGGAAAATCCTTTCAATTTAATTGGATAAATTTTGAGTGCTCTTGTAGTTAGGACATTACTATAGCCCATAGTAGCACTGATGTTAGAGAAAGGAAAGAAGGCCAGTTACTAAAATGACCCTAACTTCAACTGGATTACAATTATACATAAAAAATGCAAGACTTGGAAAATTATTAAAGATTATTTGAAGTCATATATTACATATGGTTTGTGAATGACTTTCAGAGTTTAAACAAGTAGTTTCCTATATTTTGTCAATGTTTCTTATTAAATAATGGGAAAAAGTAAGAGTCAAAGCATAATGTTGCCATCAATAATAATGCTAGTATAGCACTAGAAAAACCAATGGAAAGAGAAAAAGGAAGGTCAAGAAATTTCCCAAGTTAGAGGAAAAATAAGTAGTTGGCTGATACAGGACACACTGGAAAAGGAATGGGCAATGGGCAGAGACTTGCACCAGGCCAGAGATAAGTTAAAGAGGAATTAGAATGTCATTAAAAAGGTATATTATTGGGAAATACATCTATCTATTTTACCTTTGGAGGCAAATGATTATTCTTATTATGCCATAATTGGTCACTCTACAGTTTTAGAGACCTAGAGGCATAATTTATGATCTCTCTTTTGGGGTAAAAGCAAGTCATAGTAGGATTAAAATTGTGAAGGAGATCAGTTGAATTCTACCATCAACAAGGCCTTTGAGTGAAGTATTGTCAGTTGCAGAACAAAGAATGTCAAGGTCTCCACTTCCCCATGTTTGTATTTCTGAGTGTCCTTTGGCAGTAGCTGCCTAAGTCATGACTGGCTTACAGGGAAAACGGGGAAAGTTTAAAGGTAGAGGAATGAACTTGAGAAAGCAGTAACTGACACTGCTTGGTTTCATATTATGTAATGAATTGATGAGATCCAAGGAAGGTAAAATTTAACTTTCATGAGTATAATTTACTCAGGCACTTTATAATGAATCATGATTTTCTACGACATTTAAAGGAGAAAGTAAGCAATCAAAGCAACAGAGAAGGCAAAAGAGAAAGTATTAATCTGCTTAGCTTCTTCAGAACATGTTCAAATTAGCTTCAGTACGTGGGAACTGAGTCTCCTTGGGTTTCTGATTTGCTTCAGGCAGGTCACACCACGGAGAAGGCTGTGTGCCTGGCTCTCCTGGCTGCCAAGACAGCACGTCCACCTACTGTGCTGCCTCTCCCAGTTTTAATTAAATGCACATATGTTCTTGTTTTGTTTTTGTTCCTTCTGTTTGAACTCATCATCCCCATATTTAGATGGTATTTATTACTTTGAAATGTCCTTAGAAGGATGTAACTTTAAAATATTCTCCTCCAGAATTGGAACTCGAGCATATATATATTTATATTTGAGTTACAACTCACTTGGGGAAAGTGTTTATGATTTCTGGTGCATGTTTCTCAGATAGAAAGAACAATACTGGTAGATACTGAACAGAGAGGAGAATGAGTGAATAGTACTGAACTAACACTACTTTCTCTTTCTACATCTTGTTCCTTTGCTGGTGAAGCACCAGTAAGCTTTCTTATTGTTTAATTGAAGAAAGAATGTTTAGTACTAAAAGAATTCTGCTCCTTCTTTCTTTCTTTCAGTTTGCCTTAATACACCTGTTGAGTGCAGATTTTCGTCCTTCTACCAGATGAGAAAAAACTCCAGGCTGTACCCCGAGGTGCAGATGTGAGGGAGGCACAAGGGGGAACAGAAATCGCTCAGTCACTGTGACCTAAGGGGAAAATGGGTCGAGAGGTCATACCATAATGCCCTTTGAGCTCCAGGTGGAAGGAAAGATCTCCCTGTGACTTACGTCCCAAATAGGGCATCCTAATACCTGATAGTTTTATGTGTCTCAAAGAATAAAAAAATATTAAGGACAGAGTTATCAAATCTTAATGCACACTAACTTAACTCCAAGAGTTTTCTTTTAAGAAAAAGTTTATGTAAAACATGTTAACTTGGCAAGTTATTGGTATTCATTAAATTAAAATATATCTTTAAATATATCTTAGATTAAAATATATATTAATTAAATATATATGAGATGAAACATTAAATATTATATATATATATAGTTTGAGTTTGACTTTCCTACTTATTTCGGTGCTCTTTTTTTGAGAAGAATTGCAAGAAGGTAAAAAATGTATATGCAACATTAATTAATTCAGCACTTGCCTATATTCATGTTTGGACATTGTTTCTAAAGCTTACCTTTTTCCTTTGTTGAGTGAGAAGAGATGGTCAAGGATGCCTGGGTATAAACTGGTTGCCTTAAGATAAGTTAAGTCTAGCAGGTGCAGTACGGATACAGATATATGGATGCTTCAATATAATTCCTAAAATTGGAGTGGAACTAATTGAGAAGTTCATTTGCAAATTAATGAAGTGAAGTCAAGCTAGCTTTCAAGAGCTGGGAATATTTTAGAAGCCTCCTGAAATACAACATAGAAATCAAAAAGTTGGTGAAGTAGTCCTCAGGAAAGTAGGGACTCTGGGAACAACAGCTGACAAGTAAGTGAATTTTTATTTCAAACTGTGCCTCTGTGGCCTATTAGGTCAAAATCTCTTTTGTGAATCTTTTTTTTTTTTAGGTTTTTTTGAGACAGGGTCTCGCTTTTGTGGTTCAGGCTGGCCCTGAGCTCAGCCTCAAACTCACGTCACAGCAATCCTCCTGCCTCTGCCTCCCGAGTGCTGGGATTACAGGGGTGAGCCACCACGTCTGGCATTGTGGTATGTGGTATGTGGTACTGGTTGCTGCTGAGTCTCCACACCCAGTATGGTATGTGTTGACCAGGGATCAAACCTGGGTCCTTGCACTTGCAAGACAGGCGCCGGAACCACTGAGCCAACTCCCTGGCCCATCATCACTTGGATTACATATGTGGCGGGAAACTGTAGCCATTATTAGTTTGCTCCCTATGATTTAAAAGTTAAGTTGATAACTTAAAAGGTGTCACAAGTCTTTAAAAATATTGAATTGAAAATAACCTAGTAGCATGACTACAAAAGGAGAGAATTATTAATGAATTCTCTGTCTTGCTGAACTTGCCTTGCTATGAAGTGGACAGGGGCAAGTTCCTCTGAATGCTTAGGCTCAAGAAGAACCTGATTTCTTTTGAGTAAGTGGTTGATTTTTCTAGTAAACAATAAGATTAATGTACCACATTTATGTTATTCAGAGATGATTCATAGAAAGTTTTTATTTTGGCCCACAGCTTTGGAGGTTTTATTTCAAGCATGGTTGGTGCCATTGCTTTTGAGTCAGTGGGGAGGAAGCATCTCAGGGAGGGGCGCGGGCCAACCTTTTATTTTAGCACATGTCCTTTGAGGGACATTTAGGAACCGAACTATGGTGATGTGTC
>PVIR01027520.1:0-22822 GCA_004026965.1 Petromus typicus | reverse complement strand
AAATGTTAAACACTCTAATATCAATCTGTGAAATTGAAAATGTAATAAAAAACCTAGTGACAAAAAAAAGCCCTGGGCCTGATGGCTTCACCACTGAATTCTACAAAACTTTTAGAGAAGAATTAACATGACTACTCCTCAAACTCTTCAATGAAATCAAAAGGGAAGCAGCACTCCCAAATTCATTTCTGGAAGCAACCATTACCTTGATTCCAAAAGCAGAGAAAGACCCAACCAAAAAAGAGAACTATAGGCCAATCTCCCTAATGAACATTGATGCAAAAATCTTCAATAAGATACTAACAAACAGACTATAGAGAGTAATCAAGAAGATCATACACCCTGACCAAGTTGGATTCATCTCAGGGATGCAGGGATGGTTTAACATATGTAAATCAACAAATGTAATATACTATACTACTGGGATTTTTAAACAGGCTTTTATTTTAGCAGTTTTATGCTTACAGGAAAAAGAAGCTTCTAGAAGCATAGAATTCCTATAGAATGCCCCCTTCTTGTATGACCCCCTAACAGAACTCCTAGTTTCCCATGTTTTTGTTTGTTTGTTTGTTTGGGGATTTTTTTAGGTTTTTTGAGACAGGGTCTCGCTTTGTGGTTCAGGCTGGCCCTGAGCTCAGCCTCAGACTCATCACAGCAATCCTCCTGACTCTGCCTCCCGAGTGCTGGGATTACAGGCGTGAGCCACCACGCCCGGCACTGTGGTATGTGGTACTGGTTGCTGCTGGGCGTGAGTCTCCACACCCAGTATAGGTATGTGGTTACCAGGGATCAAACCGGGTCCTTGCGCTTGCAAGACAGGCGACGGAACCATTGAGCTAAATCCCCCGCCTTTGTTTGTTTTTTTGAGACAGGGTCTCAGTGTACAGTTCAGACTGATCTTAAACTCAGTATGTAGCCTGGGCTAGCCTCGAATTTATGGCAATCACCCTGCCTTAGCCTCCCAACTGCTGTGATTGTAAGTGTGTACTTGGGCTTGGCACAGTGGCACATGCCTATAATCCTAGAACTTGGCAGGCAGAGGGAGAAAGATCACCTTAAGTCTGAGGTCAGACTGAACTACAAAGCAAGACTCTACCTAAAAAAAAAAATATACACACACACACACACACACACACACACACACGCTGCAACACACCTGGTGTTCCTCAATTGATAACATCTTCAACAGTGTGATATATTTGCTCTAATTGATATGCCAACCAATGTCGGTACATTATTAACTAAAGTACATGTTTAGATGTTACGGGTTTTGACGTGTAAAGTGTATAATAACCTGGATCTACCATGGTAGATCAATTTCTATCCTAAAAATCTCATGCCCTACATAAGTGTTTATCTTTTCCTGCCTTCCCCAGAAGACCTAGAAACACTGATCTTTTGACTGTAGTTTTGCCTTTTTCAGAGTGGCAGGTGGATGGATCTGCTTCTTTCATGTACTTATTTCAGGTGTCTCCGTGCCTTCTCACAGCTTACTGACTTACTCATCACTGATATGAATCCACTGTGTGAGTACACTAGTTTGTCTACACACTGAGTGACATCTTGGTCTCTTCTGAGTTCTGGCAGTTAAGAACAAAGCTGCTACAAACATCTGTATGCAGGATTTTGTGTGGCCATACATTTTTAACTGAATAACCAATGTCAATTTTCCTCTCATACCATGATTTCTTTGGACTTTATGCTTCCAAACGTTATCTTCGGACAATCCAAGATAGCTTCTGAGTCTGAATGAAGGCCTACACCAGCCTCCTCACTTGGACTCTCAGCAAAGCCTAAGGCCTCCCCTGTACTCACTAGGCCAGATGCCACCTGCAGCTTTCAGGCCAGGAACAGAAAGAAGCAGATGCATTCAAACTTGTATCTTTGCAGTTACCCCTTGGGCCCATGCTTTTCTCTATTTCTTCAATCTCCTGACAGAACATGCTCCAGGTGATTCCCACTCACCCTGTAGAAAATGAGAAATTCTCCATTAGAGTAATTAGCTGTACCATTAAGTACTCCTGTTAAAGTACAGTAGCTTACCAGGTGTGGTGATATACATCTATAATCCCAGCACTCAGAAGACAGAGGGAAGAGGATCACTTTGAGTGTGAGGCCAGCCTGAAGTATATAGTGAGTTCAAGGCTAGCCTGAACTACATAGCAAGACTGTGTCTCAAAAAAACAAAACAAGGGGCTAGGAATTTAGGTTTCGGCACCTGCCTTGCAAGTGCAAGGACCTGGTTGATCCCTGGTAACCACATACAGCAATGGTGGGCGTGGTGACTCACATCCACTAGCAATCAGTACCACATATCACAGTGCCAGGGCATGGTGGCTCACGCCTGTAATCCCAACACTTGCAAGGCAGAGGCAGGAGGATTGCTGTGAGTTTGAGGCTTGCCTAGGCTACATAGGGAGCTCAGGGCCAGCCTGAACTACAGAGCGAGACCTTGTCTCCAAAATTTATATATATATATATATATATATATATATATATATATATAATATATACACATATATATATGTGTGTGTGTGTATACATATATATAACTATGTATGCATACATACATAGTTATATATATGTATGTATGCATACATAATGCTTCCAGAATCAAGTTAGCAAAGTTTACTCAAAAAAGTAAAAGGTACGGGCCGGGGATATAGCTCAGTGGTTCCAGCGCCTGTCTTGCAAGCGCAAGGACCCGGGTTCAATCCCCGGTAACCACATAACAATACTGGGTGTGGAGACTCACCCCAGTGGCAACCAGTACCACATACCAGGCCAGGCGTGGTGGCTCACGCCTGTTATCCCAACACTCGGGAGGCAGAGGCAGGAGGACTGCTGTGATGTGAGTTGGAGGCTGAGCTCAGGGCCAGCCTGAACCACAAAGCGAGACCCTGTCTCAAAAAACTTAAAAAAAAAAAAAAGTAAAAGGTAAAAATGGGAGAGAAACCATCTCTGTAGATCAAGTTTCGGTTGAGTAAACAAAAAAAGAAGACAATAGTAAAGACAAGCACTGCATCACACTGCGCCTGAGAAACACCACGTGGGCTGTCACAGAAAGGTGCAACAGCCCTGAATGGAGACTCAACTATTTACTGCCACAGAATACAGGTCAGTAGAACACATTATGCTGAATGGGAAAACAAATGTAGAAATGACAGATGCTGAATAAATTTCTGGATTCTGGGTCAGAGAAGTCAATGATAATGACAGACAACATTTATACAGAATTTATTATCTGCTAAGAACTACTATAAATACTTTCCATCTACTCACTAGTTCAGCCTTCACATCAACTCTGAGGTAAATATTATCATCTCTTGTGTGGATAAAATAACTGGCATGGAGGAGACTTGCCCAGGACTACAGACAGTAAGCTGTGAATCTGAGAAACCATGTTTTTTAATCACTATGCCTGACTACCCTTCACCTAAGAAAAGGCTGGGGTACCAGGGAGGAAGGTGGAGTTTCTCTGCTATTAATTCTCAAACATCCTCCCTTTGTTAAATGCAACTCTTCTAATGCCTTTATTAAACCACAACATGCAGATGCATCTCCTTTCCAGGCCAGTCATTTAGTCTTCTTTGTCTGGGGCTTCTCTTTCTGAAAAGTTGAAAAAGAAAATAGCAGCAAGAGCTTGCTTTTAAAGGGGTAACATACACATACTCACTCGTGCAGATATATATTTACGCACAGAGAAAGAAATTCAGATTCTCAGCTACAGTACCTTCTTCCTAAAGAAACTAGAAAAACTGAACATTGAGATCAGCAAAGAAATATTTGTATATACAGGATATGCTGTTTCTAACAGCGCATATTGGGTTGTTGTTCCCCTGAAAAATGTTCCCATGGAAAACTGCCCAAGTAGCATGTGTGAGCTGGTAGGTCCCATGTGTCTACCCTGGGGACACAGCAAGCAATTCACAGACAAGATAGAGATCCAGCTTTAATGCTTCCATCCTTCCTTAGGAAAGATCCTCTTGGAAATGATGAAAGATGGCTTCAGTAGTATAGAATACAGAAGACACTAAGCTCTTGTCAGTTCCAGTCTATCTTTTCTCCTCACTCTCTCTCTCTAATTGACTTTATTGGTACATTTTTACATACACGTTATGATCACAACTGACAATCAGAATTTGTACCAGTACATGATACAACTCAATTCTCATCTTATTTTGATACTAAACCCTTTATTCTATATTATAATCCCATATCTACTTTTATTTTTTATTTTTATTTGAGACAGGATCTCACTCAATTGCCCACGGTAGGCCTAAACTTGGAATCATCCTGCCTCAGCCTCCCAGAGTACTAAGGTACACATACACAACCATGGCCAGCTCCCACATTCCATTCTGAAAAGATAATTCCTTGACCATTATGCGTCATATTCTATGTCACCTGACCCTGCTTTCCAGGCCTTCAATGTATGGACCCCACACAGAGACAAGTATCTTTCATATGGGCATATGAAAAACTATTGTTACAGCTTGTATCTAGATGTTCACCCAAAGCTTCATACGTTCATGGGGGTACTTTCTGGAGGTAGCTGGACTAGGGTGTATGATGCTGGGATTATGGCAGCCCCATCCTGGGTCTGAGGGCCACCCACCCTATGAGAAGGTAGCCTGGCTAGAATACACGGGGCAGAAGGACAACTCCTGCAGTCATCTGCTGCTGCTGCTGCTTCTGTTACTGCTGCTTGTCTGCTGCCGCCTCCCGCCTGCTCTGTGATCCCCTTCTGCCATGTCACCTTGCCTTGGAGCAGCCAACTACAGACTGAAACCTCTACAAACTGAGTCAAAATAAACCTTTCCTCCTTTAATTCAGATGTTGGATATTTTATCTCAGCAATGAGAAAAGTAATGAAGACAAATTTCGACACAGGGAATGGGGGCACTTTTGTGACTGTACCTGACCATGTGGTTCAGGAGCCTTTGAAAATGGCTTGTAGGATGTTTGCAAAGGTTTAGAGACACAGCTGAAAGAGCAGCCCTGGCAGGCTCTGTCCTGTACTTCACAGGAAGGTCTTCCCAGAGCACAGAAGAGCAGCATGGTTACAGATAAGATGCCAGCAAAGACCCAGCTCAGGAGGTTTCTGCTGGAAAGAAGGACTATACTGGCTGCTGGACTCCAGGCCATGTGTGTTAAGCCTTGGGAGAAACTTTGTGTGCATTTTTCTCATGTCCAGAGATTTTTCCTGAGACGGAAACTAAAGGCAGCAGAATAAAAACTAATCTCGCAGAATAAACTTCAAGGCCATCTAATGTTATAGTGATGGCCTCACTTCACTACTACTGTAAGAGGCTTTTAACCAGATCTGTGGTGAAAATCAAAAGCAAAGAGCCTAGAGAATGACTTAAAACATTTTGGACAGAGTTTGGCCAGAAAGGAAGCTCCAGGGAAGCTAGGAACTGCAAAGACAGAGAAGAGGAGAATTTGGTTACTAAAAAGAGACAGGAAAATAGAAAAAATGGCCCAACGACCTCACAAGAACCAGCAGCCTCAGAGTTGCAAAGACAAAGGACTTTGCCTTGAGAAGAGAGCCCCAGAGCAGCATGTTCCAGATTGGCAGGAGCCTAGGGAATCTATTCCTTTAGATTTGGTTTGTGGCATTCAGTAATCCAGGCCCTCTGGCCCTACAGCCAAGAGAGAAGGAAGCTGGCTACTGCTGCGGCTGATGGTAGACCTTGGGGCTGGCTTCGGGTGCGTGCAGAATACAAGAGCTGTGGGGTCGGAAAGGCTTCCATCCAGGTTTCAGAAGGCCTGGGAAGCCCGGTAGTGCGCCTGTGAGGGCGGCGTGGGAAGCTGTCAGTGTGAAGCTGAAGGTGCAGTGGAGGCCCCAGAAGGCTGGAGAAGCCCAGAGTATGGATCAGCTGTGGAAAGCTGCACAGAGGGAGCAAAGCCAGCTGAACAGAGATGCTGTGGGAGCTACCACCACTGGCAGTGTGCAGGGGCGGGGCCATCCAAGTCCTCTGGAGTCCACATCTTTCCACAGACTGCTCCAGATGCTGAATATGAAACCACAAGACTTAATGTTGGCCCTGCTATACGGCAGAAATCCTGCAAAGAGCTACTTCTTCAACAATGGGATTCCAAGATAGAAGGGAAAAAGCAAGACTAAAGACAGTCCTGCACATATGAACAACCTTTATCTAATAATTTATCTTACAGTGGCACCTGCCTATAATCCCAGCACTCTGGGAGGCCGAAGCAAGAGGAGCACAAGTTTGAGTCCACCGTAGGCAACTTAGTGAAACTGACTTAAAATAAAAAATAAAAAAAGGAAAGGACTGGGTATGTAGCTCAGTGCAAAAACTCAGGGTTCAGTATTCAGTACTGAGAAAATAAACCAAAAAAAAGAAAAAATGATGAGACAGTTGCCAGTCCAGTGTCACGATAAGTGTTAAAGTACCAAAAAGAACAATCTCAGTATTTACAGTGTACAAGGTAATTGTCAAAGCACCTTCCGCATGTTAAGTTATGTACTTCTCACAAGAACCCACAAAGCAGACACTACTATTATCATCATCACTTTACAGGGAAGACACCTAAATCACGAGGTCAACAAAGTGCCCAGTCCGAGAGCTAGTAAGCACCAGGGATGGGATTCAAACCCAGGCAGACTGGTTCTACAGTGCAGTCGTAAAGCAAAACCACACTGCATGATGAGCTATTGTTTAAAATCCTGTTCAGTTTACAAGATTCTGTAAAGCAAAAAGAAAAAAGTTGTACTGACTTTTAACTCTCATACTATATTCACTCACTTAATGTGTCCATTCTGGGCTGGGCCAAAGACCCACACCTGAAATCCCAGCTGCTCTAAGGGATGAGAGAAAAGGATCAAAGTTCAGGGCCAGCCAGAGCAATTTAGTGAGACTTGTCCTAAAATTTTAAAAGGGCTGAGATATAGCTCGATGACAGAGTGCTCACCCTGGGTTCCATTCTCAATGCTATAAAAAATAAAAATAAACTATATATTCTACTGTTTTGTGCTGTTTTTTGTGGTACCAAGGATCGAACTCATAACTTTGTACCTGCAAGGCAGGGTCAGGGCCACTGTCTCAAATGGTTTTAAATGTCCTCAGACTTAGGCAACTTTCATCACCCCTCAAAAATCTCTTAACCAGGACCAAAGATTGAGCTCTGTGGTTCTGGTGCTTGCCTTGCAAGTGCAACGTCCTGGGTTCAAGGCCCAGTCACCACATACAACAATGTCGGAGGCAGAGACAGGAGGATTACTGAGTTCAAGGCTGAGCCCAGGACCAGCCTGAACTACAAAAATCTCCTAACCATTAGCAGTCATCCGCTTTCTCTCACCTACTTATCCTTTCACCTCCACTGCTCCCTTAGTTTACAAAATTCTAACTCTACAATCTCTTCTTTTGGCAGGAAGTAAGGGGAGGACAGGATTTTGCTATGTAATTTAGGCTGGCTTCAAACTCCACAGTCCTCCTGCCTGGCTCTCCTGAATCCTGGGATTACAGGCATTCATTACTATGGCTGGCCTTTTAACTCCCCCTCCAATAGTTCTTTCTCACTATGTAGCCCTGACTGACCTTGAACTTGTGTTCTTCCTGCCTCAGCCTATCAAGTGCTGGAATTACAGGCATGTGCCACATACCTGCCCAATCTTTCTTCTTATTGGTTCCCCTTTCTGTACTACCCTCCACTGCTATGAATTTTTTAATCTATTCCAAAAAAACACTCAAGACTCCTCAGAAAGCTTGACTGTTGGATTTCTGGATGTGAAGAATAGCTAACAATGCTGGACTGTAATACAATCCTACATGCAACTATTAAATGTGGTGTTTGAGCCAGGGATGTAGCTCAGTGGTTCCGTTCCTGCCTGACAAGCGCAAGGTTGTGAGTTCAATCCTTGGTACCATTAAAAAAAAGTTATAAATATGGCATGTATTCAACATAATCAGTACAAATATTGAAAAGAGGTGATAAACAGCAAATATTCTAAAACCTCCCTAACCACATCCTGAAGATTTCTGAATGACTTACATATTAAAGAAATGCACTCTCTAGCTTCAGTATATTTTATAAATATAACACTTATTAAAGGACAAATTAAAATATATCTCCAGCCAGGTGTGGTGGTGCAAGCCTATAATGTGAGCACTTGGGAGGCCAAGGCAGGATTGCCTCAAGTTCAAGCCCAGTCTGAATCACATAGCAAGACCCTATCTCAACAATAAACAAAACAAAACAAATAAAAATCTATCCCCACAGTGAGAAATTTGTCCAGGCTAGAAGACTATGGGCAGCTTTTAATCTAATCCTGTCATGATCTGACATAAGGATGGAGGATTTAGCTCAATGCCCAAGTGCCTGCCCTGCAAACACAAGGCCCTATGTAAGTATCTGATACAACCTATCTCTGACAAACCAACAGCCAACATCATTGGAGAAAATCTGAATCTCTCTAAAATCAGGAACAAGACAAGTATGTCTGCTATCACCACTCCCATGCAATACAGTTTTTGAAACATTAACCAGAGCAATTAGATAAGAGAGAAAAATAAAAGGAATATGGATAGGAAAGAAAGAAGTTAAGCTATTATTTGCAAAAGACATGATCCTCTAAGGGAGAGCTTCAAGTCTGGCTAGGGCAAGTGAACCATGTGCCTGTCTCCTGAGCCTAAAGGTTAAGACTCTGTGTCCCTGCAGACTCGGAGACCCTTAGGAGACCCTTAGGGGCTTGAGCATACTCGCTCCCACATGTTGAACCTTGTCAGCGGCCATCTTGACAGCCCCACCCTTCTTGTCTCTCACCCATGGCCTCACCTTCCCCCATAGCTAATGCCATATAGACCACCCACTCACAAAGTTCTCTTATTGGACAAAACCCTAGGTCAAACCAATAGACCCTCCCTTCCTCCCAGCCTTCACCCCACCCTGTGACCTTTTGCTATATATGTGACACTTAAATCTGAATAAATTGGAAGTTCCAGAAACATTCCCCAGGGTCTATGCTTGACTCTGCGCCTCACACTCTCCGGCCGGGAACATCTCACATAGACAACAATCAACAATCCTGTATATAGAAGATCTCAAAAATTCTACCAAGAGACTTTTAGAATTAATAACCAAATTCAATAGCATAGCAGAATACAAAGTCAGCACTCAAAAATCAACAGTTTTCCTTATACCAATAATAGACTTTCTGAGAGAGAAATTAGAGAGATAATACCTTTCAGGATAGCATAAGAAAAATGAAATATTAGGCATTAACCTAACCATGGAAATGAAAGACCTGTACAATGAAAATTAAAACACTCTGAAAAAAGGAGATCAAAGAGGATATCAAAAAAATGGAAAATTATCCTCCATTCTTAGATAGGCAGAATATAGTGAAAACAGCTATACTTGCAAAACTGTTATATATCCCAGGTATGATAGCACACACCTGTAATTCTAGCACTAGGAGGCTGAGGCAGGAGGATCTCCATGAGTTTGAGGCCAGCCTGGGCTACACAGTGAATTCCAGGCCAATCTGACCTAGATAGCAAGATTCCATCTCAAAACAAACAAACAAAAACCCCTGTTATACAGATTTAATGCAATGCGAATCAAAATACCAGTAGCATTCTCATAGAATTAGAGAAAACAATCTCAATATTCATATGGAACCAGAAGGACCAAGAATAGCAAAAGCAATTCTGGGCAACTTGGGTACAAAAGGGCATCCCAATCCCAGACTCAAGTTATACTACAGAGCTACAGTGATTAAAAAAAAAAAAAGATGGTACTGAAAAAAACAAACAAACAAAACAACTATGTGGATCGATGGAACAGAGGAAGGAGAAACAAATCCAGGAACACTCAGCTACCTTATCTTCAACAAAGGGGCCTGATACTTTTCTGGAGGAAAGATAGTGGTGCTAGCAAGACTAGTCACCCATATGCCAAAGACTGAACCTAGATCCATCTTTCTCACCATGCACTAAAATAAAATCAAAATGAGTCAGAGATTGAAATATTAGAACAGAAATGCAGGGCCGGGGATTTAGCTCAGTGGTTCTGGCACCTGCCTTGCAAGTGCAAGAGCCCAGGTTCAATCCCGGTAACCACATATAACAATGCTGGCCGTGAAGACTCACACCCACCAGCAATCAGAACCACATACCACAGTGCTGGGCATGGTGGCTCATACCTGGAATCCCAGCACTTGGAAGGCTGAAGCAGGAAAATCGCTATAAATTCAAGGCCAGCCTGAACTATGTAGCAAGATCCTGTCTCAAAAACCTAAATAAAGAAAGAAAATAAATAATCTGCTAGAACATAAACTAGCTGAAATTCTTGAAGATACAGGTGTAGGCAAAGACTTTCTGAAGGGTGCCTTGGGTGCACAAGAAATAATACCACGAATCAACAAATAGGATCACATCAATTTTTTTTTTATTTTTGATACTGGGGATCAAACTAAGGACTGTGTTTTCCAGACATGCACAGAAACACTGAGCTACATCCCTGGCCTGAATTAAATCAATTTATTGTTATTTTTTCCAAGTACTAGGGATAGAACTCAGGACTTAAAGCTTGCCAGGCAGGAGCTGTGCCAATGAGCTATGTCCTCAGACCCAACAACAATTTAAAAAGCTTCTGACCAGACCTCTCAGCATTTGGGAGGCTGAGGCAGAGGGATCACCTGTAAGGCTGAGAGCAGCCTGGGCTACCTAGTGAGTTCAAGGCCAGATTGGACTATTTAGAGAGATCCTGTCTCATAAAACAACAGCAACAAAAAATTTGCACAGCAAAGAAACTACTAACAGAGTAAAGAAACAACCCATAGAATGACAAAAAATTTTTGCCTCCTACTCTTCAGACAAAGGACTAAAACATATAAAGAGATCAAAAAATTTAGATTTCCCCAAATTCAAAGAGTCAATCTGAAAAGAACAGATATTTCTCAGATGAAGAAGCACACAGCTGGCTATGAAAAAATGCAAATTAGCTGGGTGTGGTGGCACAATACCTGTAATCCCAGCTCTTAGGAGGCTGAAGCAGGAGGCTATAGCAGGAGGATACCGAAGATTTTGAGGCCTGCCTGGGCTACATATAGAGTTTAAGATCAGCCTGAACTGTACAGCCAGACCCAATCTCAAAGAAAAATAAAAGCCTAGAGAATCTCTGTACAGTGTTAGAGATTTAGACCCAAGTAACTTTGTGGTCTGCTGCCAAATATAATTATACCAAAAGTGAACAATGGAATCTAAACAGTGACTGGATGTTCTTAATTATGGATTTATTGTCATTACTTACATGTGATAATAATTTTGTGGTCGTGTTTTTCTAAAAATATATAATTACTTATCTTTTAGGGCTACACACTAAAATACTTATAGATCAATTGATGGGCCATCTGGAATTAGCTTCAAAACAGTATAGGATGAGGGAGTGAACAGGAATATAGATGAAGCAGGATTAACCAAGACAGAAGATAAAAGTCTGCATGAACTGAAGCATGATACAAACAGAAATGAAGAAACAGGGACACTGTCTTGGGCCTTGGACCTAGATAAACCACATACATCTCTGAAGTTATAAAAAGAAGGGAAGGATGGAGAGAGGCCAGCAGAGCTGTGCAGCCTCTGTGTCCTCTCTTAATAGTCAGAGCTTAACAAGCCAGTTAACGACTTTAACAGTATTTAGATCCCTGGGTTTGATTTCCTACTCTGTAGGAGAAAAATCCCTTCTATCCACACAGTATTCTCGGCTGCAGAGCCTGTTCAGGATGCATCATGTGAGCCCGGCTATGGACTGGGCTGCAGTCACATTCTAAGGACTCCGCCTTCAACACTAGACTTATTTTGGCAGAATGACATGACCAAGGAAGAAAAGTGCATTTCCTCTCCAGTTTTCAGCCTCTCTGTTCCTCTCCCTCTTCCAAAATGACCCCTCTGCTCCCCGACCTGCACTGGCAGCAAATCATGAAAAAGAGCAGGCAACCATCCTGTCCCAGGAGGCAGAGGCCTATGTCTCAGGATGTCTAGGGGCTCTCACAAGCAAACTCCAGCCAACCCCTGAGGTGCTTCCAAGGAGATACCATCACAGACGTCAGGCTGGTACATGGCATCCGTGCTAACACGCAGTGCACCTGACATGGCTGTGTGAACGGACACACACTCTGGATTTGGAATGATCATGGTATAGCTGTTCTCTACACATTCCCCGAGTTCTGCCTGCATTAATTTCCACATATTTCAGCTTCGAGAGAGATGAAAATCACCAGCCTACAAAGCACTGTTTGCAAATTTTTGAGTGTGTCCTCTGAGCTCTTTGTAACAAGTTTGGTGAGCCAGCACCATGGTGTAGTTAAGTAGCACAAAGTAGCTTTAAATTCTTTGAGTTACTAATATTTTCATATAAGAAAACAAGCCTAGACCATGGAGCTTGTTTTTAACAATGATGCTTGCCTGTGTGGAAAAAGTTTTCTGGCAACCAGGCTGCTAGGAGCAAGTTTCCTGTTTTTAATATTGTTTAGTCTAAATGGGTCTCTTGAGACCAATCTTTCTTTTTTTTTCCCCCTTTCTTTCTATTTACTTCCCCATTATTAGGGATTGAACTCAGGGAACACTGAGCTGTATCCTCACCACATTTTATTTTTTACATTGAGATAGAGTCACTAATTGCCCAGGCTAGACCCAAACTTGTGATCCTCTTGCTTCAGCTTCCCAAGCATCTGGAATTACACATGTGTGCCACCATGCCCAGATCTAAATGCTAAAGAAGCAAGTAAGCTGAGCCTCAAGATACTTCTCTTCCATAGCTGTGCTCAGCCAGCCTAAATGAAGCAGACAGCAGCACATAGTGTAGACAGCAAGGGTTTGGAGACAGCAGACCAGGGTTCCAATCTAGCCTCCACCTCTTAACAGCATCAGTCACCTCATCTCTCTGAGACTTTGTTTCCACATCTATAAAACAGAGACAGTAATAACCCACTTCCAAGACAGCTATGAAGAACAAATGAGATATCTAAGTCAAGTGCCCATCTTGGGACCTAGAACAGAGCAGGTTCTCTGAACGTTTTGTTTTTTGTTTTTTTGTTTTTGAGGCAGGGTCTCACTGTGTAGACTGATCTTGAACTCCCTATGTTGCCCAGGCTGGCCTTGAACTCCAGTGATCCTCCTGCCTAGCCTCCTGATGCTGTGATCATAGGCATGCACAACCACATCTGGCTCAAAATATTATTTTTTTCTCCCCCCCACTACAAGGAGCTAATTTTAAGAACATTTTCCAAAATTAAATACAACATTTCCAAACGCTGAAACTGAATCTCCAGCTCATGGGAATGGTTCCAGATGCTTAGAGAACAAGGAAGTTGCTTGTCTGATGTGGGAGAAAAGGAAAAGCCACACTGTCCAGAGATCGCTCCATGTTTGTACTCTACACATCACCACATACCACAAGAAAACATTTGGGTTAGTTTAATGGGGAGAAAAGAGAAGAGTAAGAGTTTCCCTGTTTGATGTCTTCTCAACAGAACCACCATCTCTATTGACTGCATAGAGAATGTATTAACCTTCTACCTACATCATCTCAGCAAATATCTCAAGAAAGTGTTCACATGTAATTGCCTAGTGAAGGAGACAAGACTTAAGCAATGAAGTGACTACAAAGAAATGACCTCCCACTTCTAAGAAGAGGTAGAAGAAGAGTCTGAAATCTGGCTCGGAGACACACATCTATAACTTCAGCATTTGGGAGGCTGAGGCAGGAGGACTACTGTGAGTTCATTGTCAAGATCTGCCTGAACAACAAAGTGTGGCTCTGTCTTAAAAAAGAAAAGAAAGGCGAAGTTTGAGCACACTCCTCTGCTTGCGTATTCCTCTCTGAAGTATCAGCTATTTCAGAAGCTACTGAGAGCCTATGGTGGTGAATGCCTATGATCCTAGCACCCTGGGAGGCTGAGGCAGGAGGATAAAATTCTGAATCCAACCTCAACTGGGAAACTCAGTGATGTGGCAAGACTTTATCTCAAAATACGTAAAAAGAGCTTGGGAAGTAGCTCGGTTTAAATGCCCTGGATTTGATCCCCTCATAGCACAAAAAGGAAGGAAGACTACTTGTACACTACAGTGATCTCAGAGCCTGAGTCCCCTGCCTCTGCCTAAGACCAACCTCCAAAGACTCCTTTCTATAACTCCAACTCAAAACTGGGGAGCTAGGCATGGTGGTATTCACCTATAATACTGGCTAAGGCAGCAATATTGACATGTTTGAGGCCAGCCTGGGCAACTTAATAAAACTCTGTCTTAAAGTAAATATTAATAAATAAAAAGGCTAGGAAGTAGCTCAGAAGTACCTCTTGCCCAACATGCACAAGCCCTTGAGTCTAATTCTTAGTACTGAAAAAAAGAAAAAAGAAAAGGAAGTATTAATTTTAGTTCTTGTTTATGGAGTATAATGTCCACATTCAATAATTTTTTTTTTTTGAGACAGGATCTCACTTTGTATTTCAGGCTGGCCCTGAGCTTACTATGTAGCCCAGGGAAGTCTCGATCTCACAGGAATCTTCCTGCTTCTGCCTCCTGAGTGCTGGGATTATAGGTGTGAGCCACCACGCCCAGCACTGTGGTATATGGCAACCAGGATCGAACTTGGGACCTTGTCTGCCAGGCAGACGCTGGAACCACTGAGCTAAATCCCCGGCCCTAAATAAATTTTTTTTTTTTTTTTTTTTGAGACAGAGTCTTGCTTTGTAATTCAGGCTGGCCCTGAGCTCAGCCTCAAACTCACAGCAATCCTCCTGCCTCTGCTTCCCAAGTGCTAGGATTACAGGCGTGAGCCACCACGCCTGGCACTGTGGTACTGGTTGCTCCTGGGTGTGAGTCTCCACGCCCAGTATTATATGTGATAACCGGGGATCGAACCCGGGTCCTTGCGCTTGCAAGACAGGCGCTGGAACCACTGAGCTATATCCCCGGCCCTAAATAAAAATTTTTTAAAGGGAAAGAAAGAAGAAGAAAGGGAGGGAGAAAGGAAGGGAGGGGAGGAGGGAGGGGAGGGAAGGAGGGAGAAAGGAGCTTTAAATGTTAATAACACTTCTAGTATTCTGAAACAAGAACAGATTTGCACGATACCCCTGGGGAAATTCCTGAAGAAAACAAATGATACTGTGGTCACACACCTAAGGTCCAGGAAGCAAGGAAAACAGATCTCTAACCAAGAGTGGGGTTGACAAGAAGATGATACAGGGATTATAGCCTATTAGAACATCTATAAGGGAAGAAACTTTGGATGAGAAACTAGACTTGCTCAAAACCTAAGGTTTGTGTGCCTGCCCCCTATGGTAAACACACAGTTCTTTTGTTTTAAGGGCCCCTCTTCATTTTCTGGCCTCTTGTTTAGATGATTTTGCAAACTGTTTTTCCCCCACAGACTGTTAAAACAATCAATGCCATCATCATATTTATCATCTTTAAGCAACTGATAATCCATTTAAACCCCGAGTGGAAGGAGCAGAGAGGGAATAGAGGAAATTTCTCAGCAACACAGATACAACCGTTTCAAGAACTCTGTATTTATGCTTAGGCTGTCCTGGTTCTGCAAATGAATATGAAGTTTTTAGCTTGCCTCCCCTGCAGATAACCTCTCTCTTCAGTCTAGATCCAAAACACTCTAGCTCCAATCAGGAATTCCTACTATCTTTAACTCACAGAAGGGAAAATAAATGCAAAGCAAAAAGAAAAGAAAAGCTTTCCCATTTAAGAATTCTGAGCCAGGCAGGTAGGCACACACATGCGATCCCAGAACTCAGGAGGCTGAGGCAGGAGGATCATCAGGAGTTCAAAGCCAGCCGAGACTCAAAAATGACAATCTTCCTGCCTCATCCTCCTGAGCCCTGGAATTATAGGCGTGTGCTACCACATCCAATTCTAGTTTCTACTATTCAATTTGCATGGGCATTTGGCACCAGTAGCAAACATGAAGTATCAAGGATTTCTGTCTTTCAGATGTTTCTGAGTCTGAAAGCTATTCTTTAATGACTCACAGTTTCTAACACGAGAAAAGCACACTAGACAAGGCCAAAAGAGAATGACCTTATTCCTTTAAAATTCAGCCCATGGACATGCTTATGGAGCTGAGCAGCTGTGCTGCTGGCAGAGGGAGCATGCTGAAATTAAACACTCCCTTCCCCCACTCCAGCCTGCAGAGCCCCATCCAACTATTGCACAAAAAGGCTTTTTCTTATTATCGTCTCTCCCTTCTACTTCCGTCTCCATTTTGACTGGAAAAAAAACAGCACTACAGATGGAATGTACACATCTCTGCAAATATTCATGAGAAAATGCTTTAACACCCACATGATCCCAGCTTCCCTCGCAGTGGTTCCACAAGAGCAAACTGGAGGCTTCTCAAAACAGGCACTAAGATTCAAGGATCGAGATGGGGGATGTAGCTCAATCGTAGAGCACTGCTCAAGGCCCTAAGTGCAATCCACCAATACCATAGACCCCCCACACTCAAAATAACCCAGAAAATAAATACCCAAAGGAAAAGGGAAGGCCAGTCTTGTCTATCATCCATCACAGCATTAACTGAATAATTAACCGGACAGCCATTAATTGATCTTTGAGAAGTGCACCACTGAAAGTAGAAAGACAAAGCTGCACATGTGCACACAGGGAAAGCCAGGCGAGGCTCTGACCGCTGGCCCCACCACACAGCTGTGTGACCAGAAGCCAGCCACTAATCTGAGTTTATCTCTCCCCTTGAAATGAAGATAATAATGTCTGCTGTATAAAGTGATATAATAGTTCAGCATGGTGGTGCACTCCCGTGATCCCAGCACTCAGGAGGCTGAGGCAGGGGGATCAGCTGGAATTTGAGCCAGCCTGGGCTACATGATTCAATGCCTTCATTCACACTCCAAGTATAGGAAACACAAGACACAGGAGACCCCAAAAAACTGAAAGTCATACTCCTCTCTACCTCATCCTACTTTTTTACTTTTTTTGCTATTGTTTTTGAGGTTTTTTTGTTTTGTTTTGGTTTGGTTTTTAAGACAAAGTCTCACTGTGTAATTCAACTTGGCCTTCAAATACTGTGTAGCCCAGGCTGACCTTGAACTTGAAGTGATCCTTTTCCTTCGGCCTCCTGAGTGCTGGGATTACAGGTGTGCATCCCCACACCCAGCACCCTACCTTCTTGTGTGAAGCAGCAGATAATAGGTCATTTGCCTTCATCTTGTAATAAGTTGAAGTCTCCAGAGAGAACCACGCTTCTGTGGCAGGAATATCTAATCTCAGCCTCACCCCTACAGAGCCTGTAACAGGCATTCAAGACTCTCCTAGACTATAGCTGATGACAATGCCATTTCCTCATCTTGCCTGAGTTCAGACCTGGGAACAGGTCTGGTCTAAAAAATAAAATAGCAGCACATTTCCTGCCCCTGGGACCCTTGTAATTGCAATTCATGATGTCCACCACAAAAACAAGCAACAGGCATTTTCCTGCAACCTCAAGAACAATTCTGGACTGAACCAAAAGAAAAGTAAAATCTATAATTAATACTGTGTCTCTCGGGCCACTTTTTCTGCCCTCCCCTCAGTGATAATGGCAATCAAACTCAGGGTCCTCCAACTCAACGACATCTTCAGCCCTTTTTTTGAGACAGGATCTTTCATGTTGGCACAAATTTGTGATCCTCTTGCCTCAGCCACCCAGAGATGGGCTTACAGGCAGATACCATCACACCTGGCTTTAGGTGGTCATCTTTAAAATAAGCATCTCAAAAGTTCCCTAGCACTCCTTCCAATATTGACACTGAAATTCTAACGTCAAACTGTAAATACCACATGGGAGGACTTAAAACTGGTGTAGACATTGCTTTCTATGTCCTAAACACAAACAATTCTCTACGATTTAATTGAAATCCTCTGCTGTAGTCTAATGGGAATGAACAGCTGGCTCTCACGCTCCATCAACTGTAGAACTCATCCTGTTCTACACCTGGGGAACACTGTCACCGTCCTCTGCCTCTCTCAGAACCAACACCCCTGCACTAACAGCAGCTCTCCCAGGCTTGCTGCTGCCCAGCTCTTTCAGCCCTTGCCGGGGTGTCGCCGGGGTGTGTGCACTTTCCTGTGAAGCCTCTCCAAGCTCCTGACATCCTTGTGCTGAAGTCCAGAAGCAGCACTCACTGAAGAATCTGTGTCTCGCTCTCTGAGGTGCTCAGAGGACAGGTGACACTGTGCTGTGTGCTGTTCAGTGTTCACTGTACTGTGAAGACCAAACAACGTAAAAGCACAAGCACAACCTTCTTACTAGTATAAATTTCACTTTGGGATCAGGACTTGTGGGGACAAAAATCTCCTCACTCATATGATTTTTTTTATCTGGAAAAGTCACAAGCGTTTTATCCAAGTAACAGACCATTTTAAAATAGATTCCTGGGAGAACAGCAGCAACTACTTTCCACAAAGGCCTGGGTAGCATTTTTTTTCCTGGACAAGCTTTTTGTTGACTCATTCTCAATTTGTTTTGAACAGCCACATACGGTGCTAGAAGGGGAAAGCTGAGCTAAGTCTCCTCATGGAAAGTTTTACAAACACGCAGTCCCGTGAATACAATGCACTTGTGCAGCGGACTCCTGCTCCACAACAGATGGTCCTCACCGGAGGAAGGGAAGTTAGTTTAGTTTTCCAAGCAGAGCATGCTGGTCCCAAAGGGATTACACCCAAACCCAGAGAAGAGCTTTTAAAATTTAGTTCAACTCTTAGAAAAAGGCTTGGGCCTGGTTTCCTTCCCTTGCACTGTTATAATGTGTATCAAAACAGGGTCCCAGGCAGTAGCACTTAAGAACTCAAAGAAATAAAGACTAGACAAGCACTTCCCTGGGCACCTTATATAATTATTTCATTTCTTTTCCACAGAAACTCTCTGAGTCATGTACTACTCTCACTAATGAAGCTAGGATACAAAGAGGTTAAGTAACTTGTCCAAAATAAAGGCCATTAAATGATTCTGCCTAAACTCACTGCAGCTTTAAATTTAGAGTAGACTGATTTTAATTCAGTTCAAACCAGTTAAAATATAGATTAATTTTGGCAGGCAAAGTGGCTCACACCTGTAACCCAGCACTCAGGAGGCAGAGGCAGGAGGATTGCCATGAATTCAAGGCTAGCTTAGGCTACATAGTGAGTTCAGGACCAGGCTGAACTACAAAGGGAGATCCCGTCTTTAAAAAATTGTTTTTTAATGAAAAGATTAATTTTGAAGAAAAGCTTTGGCTTCAGGTCCATCTATTCACAAGGAATGGACAAATAATTTAGACTACCCTTATACTGCTGGGCAGAGTGGCATCCATCTGTGATCCCTGCACTAAGGAGTTGCAGAAGCAAGAGGACTGCCATGAGTTCAAGGCCAGACTGAACTACATAGCAAGATCTTGTCTCAAAAAAAAAAAGTTTGAGGTCAACTTGGGCTACAGAGGGACGACCTCAAACACATACAAAGGAAGGGCAGGGATTTATAGCTCAGTGGTTCCAGTGCAAGTGCAAGGGCCAGAGTTTGATCCCCAGTAACCACATACAATAGTGCTGGGCGTGGTGACTCACGCCCACCAGCAATCAGTACCACATACCACAATGCTAGGCATGGTGGCTCATACCTGTAATCCCAGCACTTGGGAGGCAGAGGCAGGAGGATTGCTGTGAGTTTGAGGCTAGCCCAAACTACATAATGAGCTCAGGGCCAGCCTGAACTACAAAGCCAGACTCTGTCTCAAAAAAATACAAGGGCTGGGGAGCTGGTGACATCAGAGCTATGAGATAGTGGATAAATGTATGGTTCCCTATCACATTCTCTATACATTCTCCCCACCTCCTTTCCCAATTTCCATTTCCTTCATTTCCCACATCCTTCTCTTTCTTTCCTTTATAACCTGTAGCATAGCTCAAGAATATGAACTTTGTGCTGAAATCCAGGATTTACTTCTTATGGTGTAAATTTGACAGGTCACGTACTATCTCCAAACCCAAAGTTTCTCAACTATAAATGGGGAGGGGAGATAAAACCCTCTACTCCTTAGGAAATCATGGAAGGAATTAAGTCAAATAAAGTATAGACAGTGAGGCCACTATGCTAAATGGGTTTCTTGGGGGTAAACTTTGAGTATAAGAGAGGCTCTGTAGAAACGGTTCAGTGGAAGTTTAGAGTTGAGCAATCTTGGATCTAAATCCCTGTCTACCACTTACTGGATGACTTTTTTGTTTGTTTTTTGAGACAGCATCACATTTACTATACAGTTTAGGCTGGCCTTGAACTCACTGTGTATCCCACACTGACTTCAAACTCATAGCGACCCTCCTGCCTCAGCCTGTACAGGAATAGACCACACACCTGACTCAATATTACATTTCTAAGGGTGGTGACAGTCCCCCCTTTACACCAATAAGAGACCAAAGATCAAACAAACACTGACCTCCAGAAACATACTTCCACGTGTTCTGAAGGTAGAATCAATGCTTCCAAAACCATACAAGTCCATTTAGGAGAGAAGATGATTTAAATAAGTCTGAATCAAGTTCAGAAAAAGATGTAATATCACCACAGCAGAGATTAATCTCAAATACATAACACTAGTTGTTAAAACCTAACTGAAATAACTATACACTGTATGAATCCATTTATATGACATTATGAAACAAAAAACCAGAGGATCAGAAACAAAATAAAATAAAACAACTGTAGGGTAAGGAAATAGATCAGATGTTACAAAGAGGGAGGGGTGAGAAAGAGACTACAAAGGAGCATGAAGGAATTTGGGGGATGATGGACTATTGTGTGTGTGTGTGTGTGTGTGTGTATGTGTGTACTGATTGTTATACCAGTAACATACTTGTGTTAAAACTCACAGAACTACATACTGTACAAAAGATGAATTTTACTACATCTAAACTATACTTCAATAATACTGACCCCTTTCACCAAATGTGATCATTAATCTTCTAGAGAGGATAAATAGGTAGCATTTAAATTCTTTCACTTTCAAGTCCTACCATTTTATGACCTGCCACCTCTCCTAACCCTGATGCCCCCAAAGCCATGGTGATTAGGTTTTATTCTGGGCTGTGATTTCTTGGTTAAAACCATGAAGGCCCCTGACTGAATTATTTGGCATTGTGTCCTGACATACTGGGACCTGTGGACCTATTCCAGCCTGTGGCAGAGGCTCCCTGCTTTCTCCATCACATCCTCATTTCCCTTGGAACTGACAAAGGACTTGGACGATTAATAAACAAGCCAGAATAAATCTCAGGAGACACTGGTTTTATCTTTTTGCACAGGTTTCCTGTCTGATCCCACCTGAACGTTCAAATCAGGCAACAAAAGGATCATATTTATGAATTCTCTATTGTCTTTTGGCTCTCCGTATTACTTATACAATTAAACTACAAAAATGTATACCATGAATCACACACAAAACTCATATCCAAGCTCATTAATCATAACACATATGGTGTCCTGCTATAGAAATCCCAGCCTCTCTCAATGAGAGTCAATTCCTTTCCTGGCTCTTCCTGGAAATTTCAATTGAAAAGTTACAAATACCAGTACCCAGATATTTCACACTTGTTGAGTGTTGAGTAAAACTCAAGCCTAGACCTGCCAATGTCCTTCTTATGTGCCAAAGAATAGAGAAGCCTGGACAGGGGTGAGATAGTGTCCATCTTCCTCTTCTGCTAAGTATTTATAGCAAACACATCAAGACTAGGAAATTGGTGTCCTCAAAACGAATGCGGTCTACAGAGACAATAGACCCCACAGAGGGCTTGGGCCTGCTCTCCATAGGCTCGCCCACGGTACGGAGAACAGGGACTGCTTCCGAGGCTTAGAGCTATGCAACCACTATTAGCAGTCTATATTAACAGAAAACCAGTGCAGACTCTTCTGTTTAATTCAGACTTGGTAATAAATTCCACAAAAGGCTAAAGTACTGCCAAGTACTGCTAAGAACACAAACAAGTCGTCCATAGATCAAAAGTGTGTAAGTACAGACAAAACCGGCAGCTGTGAATAAGAGATCACAGGATCCGGGGGTATAGCTTCGTGGTACCTGCCTCACAAGAGCAAGATCCTAAGTTTGATCCCCTGTACCAGAAAAAACAAGATATAATGGTATGTGAACACAGTAGAACAACACAACTGCTGCAAATTTCAAGGCAGAAGTTGACAGGGAAAACTAAGTATATATACTGTAAAGTATATATACTTAGAAGCAGTGGCTGTCCAGATCTTCCCCAAACTATTCCCGTTTCCAATGGTGTTTCTGAAGGACACATCCCTGTAGTATTTTTCTCTTTCACATATACACAAACTAATACTGAATACAAAAGGTAAAATATATGCTCTTCTCTAATTTTAGGGATAGTTTTTCACAGTACCCTTGTGGCTGCTGAGGTGAGCACTATCATCTGTGATGATAAAATGGAAGGCGGTGAGGTTAACTAGCCATAATAGGGACTAATAGCCTGGTCTATGACAAGGCACAAACCAAGAGGATGGCACTGCTTCCAAAAACAGGGAGGTCCTAAACCTGGCCAGATCACCAGCAGCTTAAAGTACAGAAGAGGTAAGAACTAAAAGGTACAAGGATGACCAGCTGGTGTGTGATAATCCCAGCACCTGGGAGGCTAAGGCAGGAGGATCACTGTGAGCTCTTAATCAGCCTGGGCTACACAGTGAGCTCAAGGCCAGCCTGAACTACATAGTGAGACCTTGTCTTAAAACAAACAAGCAAACATACACACATACACACACACACACACACACACACACACACACACACACACACACA
>PVIR01027519.1:0-22903 GCA_004026965.1 Petromus typicus | reverse complement strand
TTAGAGCTAAAGGAGGTACCTGAGAGATGATCCCTTGGGCTCTATGAGGAGAGGGCAGATGACGCCCGAGAGGGATTCCCATGACAGTTGCATGCGCTTGGGGACGTGCTCTAGGGAGACCACAAACCGGGGGTCAGTGCTGCTCCCGACTCATTCCCTGCCCAGGTGTCAGTTGCTGTTTGGCAACACCTGCTGGCTGTTTCCCACTGCATTAAGAATACCCAAAGCAAGGGTCAGACCCACGAGTCTGGGTGTCTCACCAACACTTTTAGTGTCTTGGTCCAAACCCAGGACTCTCCTGCTTGTCTCCCCATCTCGCAGAGGCACAGACTCCTGCGAGCCCGCTTCCCCCTCCTCAGATGTCGTGAGAGCCCTGGCATCCTCCTCCACCTCCTCTTCAAAGGTGAGAGTTCCAGCTGCCACTGTGTGTCCGAGGGGCTAGACAGAGCCGGGAGCAGCTGTGTGCAGCCCGCCCTCCCGTAGTTGGGGTCGTGTGATCATGAGCTGGCGTGGACAGCTGGCCGGCTGTGGAGGTCCCTGGAGAGCTGGCCTTCAGTGGGCACAGGAGAGACTCTGGCACGCCTCAGGGTGGGTCAGTGGTGTTCCAGAGGGAAGAGAAACAAGAGAAAGAGTGGAGAAAGGGAAGTAAGAAAAAGTATGAAGATGGAAAAGTATGGAGAAATGCAAGTAAGAAAAATATGAAGATGGAAAAGTATGGAGAAATGCAAGTAAGAAAAATATGAACATGGAAAAGTATGGAGAAATGGAAGTAAGAAAAATATGAAGATGGAAAAGTACGGAGAAATGCAAGTAAGAAAAATATGAACATGGAAAAGTATGGAGAAATGGAAGTAAGAAAAATATGAAGATGGAAAAGTATGGAGAAATGCACGTAAGAAAAATATGAACATGGAAAAGTATGGAGAAATGCAAGTAAGAAAAATATGAAGATGGAAAAGTATGGAGAAATGCAAGTAAGAAAAATATGAACATGGAAAAGTATGGAGAAATGGAAGTAAGAAAAATATGAAGATGGAGAAGTATGGAGAAATGCAAGTAGGAAAAGTATGAAGATGGAAAAGTATGGAGAAATGCAAGTAAGAAAAATATGAAGATGTTTCAACAGATTACTTGGGTGTGAAGATAGGGAGAAGAGGGCGATGGTAGAATGTCAGGCCTGAGTCAGAAAACTGCTCGTTTTGTAGCCTGCTCAACAGAGTTTCCATCCCGCCTGATGGGAGAAGGGGCCATTTGAGAAATTTTGCACCCTTTTTTAATCTGTGTGAGATCACTATAATCATAGCCGGGAAACTGAGTTCTCTCTTTGGAGAAATAGGGGTGATCGTACCTACTTTGTAGGATTATGTGAGAACAGAAAGCCTTCACGGAGGATTATGTGAACTGCTGTGCAGAGTCAGTCCAGCATTGAGTAAGTGTCAAATGAAGTGGTGTGTACTGGTATTACTATAATTAATAGTGAAAAAGCAAATCTAAGGCTGGAGACAGAAACATAAGGCAATGAAATCGTTTGAAACTGCTGACTGCTCAGACAGTGTAAGGGTAACAAAACATGCATCTGAAATTTCTTAGATGGTATTTGGACAGATACGATTATGTCCATTATGTATGGAGCAAGTAGAATAGGAGGAAGTACTTACGTATTCACACACGTTAGCTAATTAAATTATTTAAAGTAAATATATTACATCTCATATGTACATAGACAGCTTGGATCAACTGATCATTAGGTATATTATGTACATGAAAAGGAGATCAAATTGGGTTTCTTTACCATGAGAAACAACATAAAGTAGTTGGAAGCAATCATGGAGTTATTGCTGTAGAAAACACATAATACATGAAGATAAACTCTGAAAACTATTCTTCAGTGGTGAAGAAAACTGAATTTTACCAAGTAGCCAAAATACTACTGTATCTTACTGAAGAGAAAGATTAGAGAAAAACTTAGTTTATCATTTAATTTATGTGTAATGGACACAAAAAGAGCTTGGTAAGGTAGAGACAGAGAATGGGGACTATTAGTTTCTGGCTCCTTCTTTATGTAAATTGATTCGACTTGAAACCAACGAGAGTATTTTTATTCAATAATACAAACACAGTAGAATTTTGAAAAAAGGTAAATAATGAGACCCAGTTGACATTTTCATTGTGATTGTGGAAATAGAATGGATAGAACAAAGGATGAAAATAAAAATCCCAGTTCATAACTGCAGTTAGTAGTTTTGTAAGTTCATACATACTTCTATTTTCTACATCAAAAGCATATAGACCCTTAAGTAATGTTGAAAGTTACTCATTTTACTTTGCTGTTTTGCATGGTAATATAACTAGAATTTAAATAAATTTACTTGTACTTTGTTTTCTGGCATAGGATATCCATGTTTTTATCAAAGCTTTGAACTTTATTACAAATCTGCAATTACATGCAGGAAGTCAATAAATGCAGGATCGAAAGAGCTGTGCAGAACAGTCAGAAGGATGTGAGTAGTGTTCCTGAGAGCAGATGCAGCATGGCCAGCGCTCCATGGGAGGTGGTTTTATCGTCTGTTGCAGCCAGTGATTCTCCAGATGTGGCTGCTGCACCTGTCACACCAGAGTCACCTGGGAGATTGTTGGAAATGTGTATTTTCAAGCACAGGCTAGACATCCTAAAGCAAAAGCTGGGAATGGGTCCAAGTACTCTGCGTCGTTGCAGGCCCCGCGGGGGATTCGGTGTGGATTGCGGGTTGACGGCATCTTCTCTACACTCCGGGAGCACGAGTTCACCTTCCCATGCTGCCGGAAGCGGGTGGCGAGAAGTACGGCTTCTGGGCGCAGATCGGTGGGATCAGTTCCCACTTCTTCGCTAACTAGCAGTGACTTTGAGCAAACTTCATCACCTTTCTTCCCTTTAGACTCCTTGCTTATAGTTACAGGAGTTACGACTTTGTAAGGTTAGCCTTAGAAATATTTCCGGTAGGCGCCTTTTATGTGAAAGACTTGGCTTGGAACAGAGCTTGGTGTTTTACAGAAGTAGAAGAGACCACGACGGCTGGAGAACTGTTTGCCGAGAGGAATGGCTTGAGAGTAAGGTGGGAGAGAAAGGCCAGGCCATATCTACATAGTTTTGTGGGACTTTGAAGAAGAGGGTGGGTGGGGCCCTGGCTTCCGTGGAGGAAGTGGCACTCGCAAAGAGGAGGGAATTACAGGAAAAAGCGAGGACAGGGTGCAGACACAGCTGAGCTCAGTCAGAAGGCCTAAAGGCATCTTAGCAACAAAGTGACATTACCCATTTCACGTTTTAGAAAAACAGCTCTGGCAACTGTGTGGGAGCTGGAGGTAGAGAAGAATCAGTTGGTGCGACTGCAGTGCGGGCGAGTGAGCCCAGGTGGCGTGCAGAGGCAGCGAGGGGTGTGAGAGATGTTGGAGCAGAATCCACGAACACGGTGATGGATTGACTGGAAGGGGCGGGACAGGACGGGTCAGGGTGCCCTTGGTTTTCATCTTCAGCGGCTAAGTGAGATGCTTTTTACTGAGAAAACCCTAAAAAGTACATGAGCGAACATCAACATCAAATGTGTGACGTCTTATGTAATACCGAGGCTTTATTGCTGCAGACAGCTGGTAAACCAGTCCAAACAGACCAGTCTGCACAGATATATTATTTCATTAGCTCTAAGAACATTTCATTACTAAGCTAAGGAAATGTCTTCCACTAGCTTCCATTTTCTCTACGGAGTACGAAGGAAAATGGGGATGAGCACAGTAGGTGGTGAGAGCAGGAAGGAGGTGTGCCTTGGCGCTTGTGGCTGAGTGTGCCAAAGCCTTGTGATGGAACCGCAGCAGAGCCTGCGCCCCTGGATCCTGCTAACAATGCCCAAGTGTTGAGACAGTGTGAAGAGCAAGTACCCAGAGGATTCGCCAGAAAGTAAGCCCTGTGTGAGGAGTACTTAGAAAGCTGAGAGTGTTTGCAAAAGACAGACTGAAGCCACAGGCTTCGGCTTCTGAGATGGTTAAGTGCAAAGGAAGACGGAGGATGAAAATTCGTAAGAAAGGGTCACAGTTCTCATAATGTTGACTAGTAGTTACCAATTAGATGGTCTAGAAGGAGAGAGAGCGCTTTGGCACTGCCAGAGCAGGTTGTGTTGTTGCCAACTCTGCATCAGCGTCCTGCAACACAGAGCCCTGGGTGGCAGTGATCCCGCAGCCCCAACGTGGTAAATGTGCTGAGCTTCGCAGCCCGCACGCTTCTTCCCAGGTTTCGCATGGTCCGCATTCCTGCTGCCCACCGTCGCCCTGGGCCAGAGACCCTCTTGTGAAGACCTGTCTGTTGCCTGCTTTATGTCTCTAATCTCTCAGGGCATTTTATCTGATCTAGAGTTTAGGGCATAAGGGAAAGTCTAGTTTTGGAGTGCTTTCTTGGAGATCATCTATAGAACATAGGAAATTTCCACTTTTAAGCATTTCTATCAATACAATTAAAGAATAAATTTATTCTCACAGATTGGGTATAGTATTGGTAAGTTTTCATCCACTGCCCACTTTAGTGCTGGACATTTTACAGGTGACAAATGTTGATTAACTGAATTTATGTATGTTATTGTCAGTGATCTGTGTAACAGAATCATTCTACAGATGTTTTTCACAGAATCACATCTTTTGACATTTTATAATGGCTAAATCTATAGGAATTCTTTGTCTGTTTGAAGTCTGAGGGGCGTCTTTTAGGCCATAGAATGCTTCTGTTTACATAGGTGAACTGCATCTTCAGATAAATTAACCAGTTTAATTTTCTATTCTTAGTAAGCTTCATATTTACTGTAAGTACGTAATTATAGCCATAGGTAATAGTTTACATATCTTAATCACATTATAGACATTGTGCTCAACCCTATGTCATTTCATCCTTACCAAACTGTGTGAGAACATTATATTTGTTTTCAAAATTATTTAACTCATTTAGTTAGCAAACACTTCTTGAGCACTTTCTAAGTGTAAGACTTCATTTTAAATTTTAGGATTTAGCAGTGAACAAAAGAAAAGTCCTTGCCCCAGTAGTTTATATTCAGGTGTGTAATAGAAATTAGCAGAAAAATAATAAATAAATTATATAATTAGAATATTGCTTTTAATCAACATTCTTAATATACGCCTTGCTTTTTTCATTTGTTTGACACAGATACAATTAATTTAATGTTTTACATTTATGTTAGAATTGTGTTTTTTTTGGTTTTTGGGGGGTTTTTATTGGCGGCCCCAGGGATTAAAATTGATAAGAGCTTTGATAGGCGCAGTACCACTTGAGCTAAATCTTCAGCCTATGTTAGAAATTCCGAGTATTGGGGAAAGCAGACTTATCTCCACAAACATGTGGCAGTGCTTCCTTTGTGTTTATCTTGTTTTATTGTGTTATACTTTTCACTTTCAGTCTTGTAAGAACAACAGGAAAACTAAACTAGAACACAGTTCGCCTCGCTTCCTTAGGTCAGCTCCAGTTTCAGGACTTAATAACCTTTGAGTGCAGCAGATGCCAGCTGGGCCATTTCAGAGCAGAAGCCGGGCTCTGCAGGCCTGGTTAACCTGGGCTCTAAGGAGAAGAGAGAAAAAAATCATTAAATTTATGACATGTTGAAGGCTAACAGGAGGATGCATACCACCTCCACCAGCACTGGAGGATGTGGTTGCTGTTTCTGTTCACAGAGATCACCGAGTGACTTGTACAACCAGCTTCCCCTTGGGGGCTTTTGAGCGGAGTGTTGTTTAAATGCAGAAATAGAAGTGAAGCATATATTCTGAGTTAAATCAAGTGTTTATATCTTTTTAAAAGAAAGAATAATCTTGTCTTTAAGGAGGAGTAAAGAGATAGTCTTGATAATTTTATTTGCTTTTCTGCATATTAATTATACAGAATGTTTCATTTTGCCATTTTTCACATGAATATAACATGCTTTGATCTTTCTATCCTCAATTTTAGAAAGTTTAATACACTGACTTTACTCTAAAAGAAATTACTAGCATTTGCCAATGAAATAAAGAATGTAATTTTTTAACAAATAAGGATACCTTGTTATTAAAAAACTTTTCACTTTCCACATGAGATGCCTAAATTTGAGTCTGAATATGCAAATATTACCCGACACACTGTGCTGCGCCTCACAAGTTATTCACACAGTCAGGTTCCCTGGAGTGTTGCACCATATTCTCTCGAATTTATTATTTTGTTTTTCTAAATTTATGAGCAAGGCCTCGAAACTATTACCCTTGACAGGACTTGCAGTCATTCTGTACATTTGCACATATACATGCGTACATGTGAACACATAAATACATATTCTTTAGACCTACTTATGCTTTATTCTTTACATTTTATTCTTTACATTTAACATCTCCACTAAAACTGAATTAAGAAATATAAAACCTCACTCAGCTTTGTGCTTTAGATGTTTTAACTGCATGTCATCATTGACTTTTTTGGTTTTGCTTTGTTTATTGGGCTTTTTATTGCTTGTTTGTCATGATCCCAGAACCCTCACTTCCTTCTAAGCAAGCAAGGTACCCCTGAGAGCACTTCCTGCTTTAGAATGCCCGGGCCAGACCGTCAGGGACTAGCACGCCCAGCCCTGTGCCTCGCCTCCTCAGCTCTACTCTGTTCAAGGGATAGACAGTGATAATGGCTGGCTGTTTTCCGGACAGGAAAGTGCCTTCTGGACAAGTGCTGCAAAGCTCACCCGGAAGAACAGTGCGGAGTCTGGCACGGAGGGCCGCGACCTGCAGGCCCCAGGGAGCACAGGGAGGTATGCCCGGTGCTCCGGCTGTAGAGATGCCAGGAGTGTGGGAGGATGGGAGACCACTTCTCCTTGTCCAGTTACTGTCAGGCAAGAGAAAGGAGAGCCTAAGACAGCTTTCAAAAACTGTCTTAGTTTCCAGGTGTGAATGAGTAATGTGATAGGTCTTGGAAAAATTCTAGAATGAGTTTTTCATTTTCTTTTAAATCTCACAGAACCCTGGAAGGTCTAGAAGATTCTCCCACGTGAATTTGAAAGGTTGAATTGAAATAGATACAGGAGTCATAGAGATAAGCAGATTACATCAACATATGTCATTTATATTATAGCTTCAGATTACACAAGGAAGAGATTCTTAAGATTTAGATTTTTTATAATCAAGTTTTTAAGCAAAACAAGAACATATTTTGTCCTTCAAAATATGATACTAACCTTATTTGTACTTTGTAACATGTAACATTAATCATATCCTTAATACAAAGTCATTTAAGCATTTTTCTTCATTCAAACACAAAATATAGGAATTTTATATGGACAAAACTTATAGCCCAAGAATATTGTCATACGAAGGTTTAGTGTTTAGCATTGCTATTAGAGACAATGTAATTTTAATTTATAAAAATCATTTAATAATTGCAGAAAACTAGTCATACATTAATCTAAAAGTGTGGCATGCTGATTATGCAGTTGGAAGATGAGAAAGAATACATTAAAGCTCTCTGTTTATATATTTTATTTTCACAAAATCTTATCATTGGCCTTTTGTTGGTAAAGATGGTAAAAAGTATAAGGCATGAATAGGTCAGGGAGTGTAACTTCTGGTTATTTGTCATGAACTAATTTTTCATGCTACTGAAATACTGTTGTGGGAAAGCCAGAAAAAGCTCAAACAAAATGAGTGAAATCTATCACTGACTAAAATATTTACGTACATTTACATATGGGGCTAGGTGTAGCTGAAAAGCACAGATTAAACAACAGGAAAATCTCAAGAGATCATACATGCATTATAATGCTACGTTAGAGTTATGGAATTTATTATTGAAATGTATAAAAGAAAAGAACATATTATTATTTAAATATTTAAATATTATTATTTAAATATTATTATATTTAAATATTATTTAAATATTATTTAAATAAATTTAAATATTATTATTATTTAAATATTATATTAAATATTATTTAAATATTTTAATATTAATTAGATATTTAAATATATTAAACACAAATGGTAGGGAAAAAGGCAAAACTAAATTAAGAAGAAAGAACACACCATGAAAATTCAAGAGGAATGTGATCATAATCTATACCTAAAATGTACTGATAAACTTAATGAATAAAAAATACATTAGTTATAGAAGAAAAAGTAGAAGGTACCTTACCAGTGACCTCTAAGCATCTTCTCTGGTAAGTTAGGAAAAAAGTCCCAGTAGGTAAAAAGCAACTTTTTTGGTAAAACACTATCAGTGTAGCTTTGGTTCTAAAAGTTGAGGTGATAACACACTTTTATTGAGTTCCTTCTTTCCCCTTTTAATAAAATCTCTCCCAGCATGAAAGTTTCATGTTCCAAATCAAGGATCATAAACTACAGCCCCTCGGTCGCCGCTGGCCCCTCACTGTCTTTTGTATGGCCCCACAGGCTGAGAACGCTTTTGACATTTTTAACTGGTTGAAGGCAGTAAAATAAGGATAACATTTCATGGCCTGTGCGAGTTACCTGGCGCTCAGATATCAGTGTCAGGCTGTGCCGAGCGGCCGCCTCTGCTGGGGTGCTGCCTGTGACCGCTTGTCACTGCCCTGCAGACCTGAGTGACTGGCACAGGCCGAAGGGCTCACGGAGCCTGTGACATTCGCTGTTTGAACAACCATCGTTCTAAGTGAATTAGTCAGTCAAGTTTATTAGAATTAAAAACACGTGTTGTAAAGTGTTTGGACTTTAACACGTGGCACATGGTCAGTCTACACAGTATCGTGACTCCCCTTGTCATTACCTTGACATGCTTTTGGAATGTTAGTTAAACTGAACTAATTAATTTTAAAAGAGAAGAGGACCTTTTACAAGACCTGGGAGACTTGATTTATTTTCCTGGAGACATCAGGAATGATGGGTGTGGATCCTCGCATGAGGGATATTCAGGAAGCAGATGAATTTCATCTTCTTTCAGATAAATACTGACAACAGAATCTCTTTGAACTGATGGACTTCAGAGTACATGTGGCCTCAGCAGGGTAAAGAGGAAAATATTAGCATAAAGTGACATTTGAGAAAGGCTTTTCCTGTTGACTTCTAAGTAAGTTGTCACAATTCTCAGATTCTTTCACTTCAATTCTTAAAGTCATCTATTTTTCCATCTCAAAGTAACTTTTGTATCGATTTTTGACTTTTTAAATTTTTTCCTTCCTTAAGGCTCTTCTGTCTTAGCTTAATACAGACAAAGCACCAGTAACTCTTACCTCAGAGCTTTTCCCACCCGCGAGCTGAGCACCTCATTCCCCGTTGTCAGCACTCGGTCCCCTGGAGAGCGATCCCCGGGTCAGGTCCTCTTTTTTCCACCCAGCTCCTGGGTAACTCGGTGGTAATACTAGTTCTTTAACTGTTTTCTTTCTTTGAACCCTCCAAATCTTTGAATCGATGACCTTTTAAAGTCCTCATCCAAGTGAACCTCTTTTTTTTTAGTTACCCCAACCTTCATGAATCTAGTCCTGGTCTTGTCTTTTCTGGAGCTCAGCTCTGTCCTGCTTCTCAGATTTCTGAGAACATACCTTTCTGTTTTTCTGTCAGTCTTCGTAATCTTTAAAAATGGACATTCTTTGGGCCGCCAAGACTGCACTGCTGTGTCTTCAGCTCTTGGCCCTCCTGTTTCAGCTGTCCTCCTCACTGAATCTGCCCTTCTCTGTTCAGATCTTGACTGTCTTTTTAGCCCTGACTGCTCCCTGAGCAGTTGGCCTACACGAGCAGCTTCCTAGTGAACCTGTCCATCAGGAAACCTCACGATGCCGGAGTCCGTCACGTTCCAGACCGCCGCTCCTGCACACGCTGTGCTCGGTGGGGCCTCAGTGTCCTGTTCAGGGGAAGCCGTCCTAAGGATGCTTCAGCTGACTAATGCGAAACGCATAGGCTTATTAATTTGATCCAGGTACTAAATTATGTCAATGGTTCCTTCGAAATAATTCTACATTAATTTTTACTTTCTACTAGTAGATTTTACTCAAATGATGAGTAAAAAAAAGTAGGACATGAAGGGCCAAAGAAAAATTGTAAAGAGAATGCTATAAATAAAAGCATGGATGGAAGAAAGCATCCACTCTTAGAGCAATGGACTGAACTCTGTTTCTTCAGGATTATTGCTCTAAATACCTAATTGTTTGTCTCGTGATCAGTCTTTTTAATTCTAGTCCATCTTTATTAGCATAGGTCAAGTTACGCCTCTATGATAAATGACCTTGAGTACTTAGTGACCTGGCAACAAAAGCTCATCTGGGGCCCGCACAGTGTGACCAGTGCAGGCTGGCAAGGCTGCCCTGCCTGCACAGACACTCTGCTCCAGCTGTGCAAGTCCTGGAAGTCCTACCACAGTCCCCTCAGTGGGGCGGTGGAGCATCAGAAGTCACCAATCAGATGCCGCCACTCAGAAGTGTTTCTTCTCTCCTGTGTTGTCAGAGCAAGTCGGGGCCACTTCTAAAGCAGGAAGGCAGTGTGACCTACGTGCACCTGTGAGGAGTGACCCCTCGCTGCTGTTCACAGCCTGCCTCTTTGAGATTTGCATCTGTGCCTCCTCTGTTGCTTTAGTGACCCCTTCCCTCTGGGAACTCACACTCCATACTGGAGATCCAGGCTGAGTCTCGGATTTGCCCCCAGTCCTCTTGGCCTGGGACACCTCAGAATTTGGCCAGACTGCAACACTCCTCTTAAAACTATGGCATGTGCTTTCTTCCATCCATGCTTTTGTTTATAGGATTCTCTTTACAACTTTTCTTTGGCCCTTCATGTCCTAATTTTTTTACTCATCATTTGAGAACAGGTTGACAAAGCTTTACTTACCTCTGACTTTCATAGTCCTTCTCTATTTCTTAGCAGTCTGTCCGAGCACTTCCGCCCTTCTCAAGCTGACACTTCTCCAGTGGCAACTGTGTTTTGTTGATTCTGTTCCCCTGTGAGGGGCCCTTTGCCCAAACAGAAGAAGTTGCTTCTCTGGGGAGACAAGGAGATGGGCGCTTGCACGAGGAGACTCACTGGAGGGAAGTGGTTCGCGCCTGAGAACCACACGCTTTCTTCCCTCAGCTCGAGCACCTGGTGGGCACGCGGGATGCGCCGCCTCGGCACTGATGCGGCCCTTGGGGTGGGCACAAGCAGGAGTGACTGAGACACTGGCAGAAGGAATCCATTAATCAGCGCCATGATATTTACTGTCATTAAAATCAGCTGAGTCCAGAAAAGTCTGAGAGTCTGAACATTCAAGAGGGAAAAAAACAAAACAGAAATGAGGTCATGTCTCTGAGGATGTTAAGAGAGCAGCTGAAAGCAAGGAAGACAGGAAAAGGCTGCAAAATATGTCATAATGAGAACACTTAAAAACTTCCTGTACAGATTTTCATCTTACATCCACACTAAATGACTGCAAATGACACTTAAAATTAAATCATGAATATTTTAAAGGTAGTTTTTGTGTTTAGTGTTTACCGCAGAATGAAACAGTGATAGAGTCCAGGAAAACACGACTGACATTTTGAAAGCTAATGAGGAGCCCCCGGGAGGAAGCCGAGCTGGGGGAGCCGGCAGCGCGGGCGGGGCGCAGAGAGGCGTGCTGCTGACGCACAGCGTGACAGCTGCAAAGTCCTCCTTACAGTGACTTCTTCACACTCATGGTGAAGGGAGGGTCTGCTGTTCAGTAATTTGATAGAAAACTCGAAAATTCAAGGTATAATAAAGGATTAATATATAGACAGATTTCAGAACTTCAAGTTTTGAATATTTAATAAAAGGATATTTACTAATCTTACACCCTGGCATTCACGAATTTATCACTTTTTAAGGATGTTAGCCATGATCTCCCCAAGTGTTCCCTGATGTACTTAGAGACAAAACACTGGCCGGGACCCCGGGTCTCTGTGGAACTCAGACACTGTGCTGTTCTGTCCGCAGTCTCGGGGGAGCTGGAGTCTGCCGTCGCAGCAGGCACGCAGAGAGCGGGGCCTCGCTCCGACCTCATCCTGAGAGGCGATTTGTCAGCACGGGTCACACACCTTAACCCCAGCCCTGGGGGGTGAGGCGGGAGCGTCGCAAACCCAGGTCCTGCCTGGGCAGCGCACCAAGGCCCTGACTCAAAATGGAAAGTGCCAGTGTGTGCTGGGCCCGCTGCTCAGTGCAAAGGCGCGGGTTCAGTACCGCCCCCCCAGCGAGCTGATTTGCTAGTGTTCTCCTCAGCGCCGCTCCTGCCTTGGGCACTCACTCAGGTGTTTGCTGGCCCAGGGGCTCGAGTACTCCGAGTACTCCTCGTCCAGGAGACGTGGCGCCCTCGGGCCTCACCACAACTGTCTTCCTCCCTCGGCCTCCTGCTCGGTGTTGTCTTTCCTCTAAACCTCGAGTCGCGCATCATCATTTGTCACCACTTCATTCTTCTTTTCCTCGGACCGCCCATCACCACCTGAGGTCACCACTGGTGGGCTTGTGCGTTGTCTGTCTCCGTGACAGTCTGATGAAAGGCCCCCGAAAGCGAGGTGCTCCCTGCAGACCCTGATTTCTGAGAGAGAGCGGTGGCAACCACATAGCAGCACAGTCAGTATCTTTGGGACGAAGCTCGAGACCTGCAGATAAGGACGTGTTAAAAGGCAGTGGATTTTTAATTAAGAGGCAAATCTTAAAAAAAAAAAAAAAAAGCTTTAATACATTGACACTTTGGCATCAGTAAGCTGTTGCGAAAGGAATTTTGGAAAAGATAGACCTCCGGGTGCTCCTTCAGGGCCCAGTGCGCAGGGCTCTGCTTTCTGCTGTGAGCCCGGGACTCGAGACCCCGCGCGGTCCCTCGCTGACGACTGCGGGTCTGACCGACAGTTCTTGGCTAGTGAGTGAACCATTCCATGTTAGGTCTGGATGTTACTTTTGCGGCACACATGCACATATGCTCTTTAACGTGTTTGCATACTGTGCTAACAGATGACAGCATATCAACAACTGTTTATATACAGTTTATATCAGCAGCAGCGCTGATGTTTCAAGTCCTAAGTTTTGAACTTCTATCCAGAAATCAAAGAATTAAGTTTTTCTGTTCTCCTCGGAGAGAGATCCTCCTCGGTGGCTTATTTCGTTAGGGCTGCATGACAGAGTCGCTCAACAGGACTCACTTATAAACCCAGATTGAGTTCCTGAGGAGCTGTGTATGCGTTTTTGGTATTTCCCAGTAAACTAAGCAAAGAAAAATTCCGTATCACTTTTGCATCTCCATGTTTTTGGTAATAGGTTTCCAATCAGCATCTGCTGAGCAAATGATTTCTACTAGTTTAAAATTATAAGTGATCATTTGAATTAAAGTGAGAAAAATAGTATTCAGTAATAAATTAGCATAATGGTTTCCAAGTTCCACCTTTTAGGAAAATAATTGTGATTGATAGCAAAAAAATGTTTTTTTAAGTAAGAGCTTTAGACAGGAGTGAGATTTTTAGTTCACAGTGTTCCCTGCAAAGACCTCCGAATTCCAGCGCGGCTCAGGGCCCTTCTGTCTGCCCAGGGCGTCCAGATGAGCGGGTCTGACGCTGACTCAGACTCAGGCTCTGAGTTCACAGTCTGTAATGCGCGTCGGAGAGCGCTGAGCCTCAGGTACGTGTGCGGGCGAGGCCTGTCGGCCGAGGCCTCTCGGTTCTCCCGTGACTGCCTGGGCTTCTGACTGGAGCCCACAAGCCCTGCTGTCCCTGTTCTGCCGCAGTGATGACCTCTGCTCCTCCCCAGCGGCACCTTTCCCGTTCCCTGGCGCACTTCCGTCCTCCTGCGTGTGCCGCTGGCGCGGGCTTGCACACCTCCTTGAAGAGGCTTAGCGCCATCTTCCCCAGCCTCCTTGCGGCTCTCCGGATGGGGCCGTCTTTGCCTGGGCCGGACTGCGGGCGTGTACAGTGGCAGTCCTATGCCTAGGGCTTCCAGCTCAGAATGTGCGAGCCAGACCGCTTGACTGTTCCCTGAAGCCTACAGGCCTGTAAACTTCACCTGATTCAATCGCACAAGCCAAAAATCCTTACTGTTTTTTATGTGTTGGGAATATTTACAAATATTTTATTTGAGTGAAGTCTTTTAATCCTTAGTGTCCCCTACTGACTGGTAATACTAGCACTGCCTTTTTGAAGTTTTCTGGGTACAGTTTTCAATATGTATAACTTACATTAGCAATTTTATATCATGTCTTACTTTGATAATACAAAATATGTAGCTTTTGTTTTGCTAAAACCAAGAATTAAAATCACGGATAAAACAATATTTAGAAATGTCGACACTGTCTCTCTATGAACCTGTACTAGTGACAATATTTAGAAATGTCGACACTGTCTCTCTGTGAACCTGTACTAGTGACATCGTGACAGGATGCAAACTGTACAGTGGTGTGTTAGGATTTGATAGAAGCCACATTGCTTCTTTAGCTCAGAGGATGAACTAGGCGGGTTAATTTCACTACTGTAAAGAAAAGCCGCGTTGGTCTTTGCTTGATCTTTTCCTTTCTGTGCTTCTTTTATTTTTTCTCATTGCCAATACTTGTGCGCATTCTAGAAAAACCAGAGTAGAAAAAAAAGTATTTAAAAAACAGAGTCAGAAAAAATTAAAGCTTCTTTTAGCACAACGGTCACAGTATATCCTTTCAGATCCTTTGCTCAGTATATTTTTTTCTCTGAAAACATTGTTATTCTGAACATGTTTTTATTATCCTTTATTTATACATCTTTTTAAATGATATTTTAAATTTTCTTTTTAATGAAGGTTTTGAATTTTCTCTTGTGCCACCAGAAAGCCCACAGCACTTGAATTTTCCTGTTCTTCCTGGTAGTAGAATGGATCCACTTCCATGTGTGTGCTAGCTGAAACCAGTCTTATAAATATCTGCTTTGGCCCACCCCCCATCTTTTTATGTCTATAAATATTTATTTATATGCTGATTTTCAAAGGTGCATTCTATTTTTTGATGAACATAATTTAAACTCCTTTGTTGTTGGACATTTATAATTTTTGTTCTCTTATTAGGTTTGTTTTGTTGTTGTTGTTGTTGTTTTTTTGCTATATAACCACTTGTGCAACAAATATCATTGCAGCTAAATTGTACACTTTGCTAATTTTTCCATTAGGATAAATCTTAAGGAGAATAGATAGGTTAAACGACAGACATGTTTTTCAAAAAGTTGATGATACATATTGCCCATTTCTCTTCAGAAACCCGTCCTTGTGAGGCCCACCAATAGCACAGAAATTCACTGTCCTCTGCCAGACTTCTTCCGTAAGCTCAAGCCTTTTTATGAACTTTAATATGACTAATTGCTTTATTAGTAAAATGCCTGGTTTGTAGCTTACTGGCTGGCAGCATTCTCTTCCTGTTTTAGATGATGTCGCTGGGGGCGCAGAGCCCTACCCTCAGCCCTCACAGCTCGCTCCAGCCTGACTCACCCTGTTCATCTCTGAGTTTCAAGTCAACGAAAAATAACCTTTACAAAGGTATCAGGCTGGAGGGAAGCACGTCCAAGAAACCAAACTGTCCCTGAGGCATCCGCCTCTTCATCTACAAACTGCTCTGCCTGTGTCCCAAGTAGCGTTTTTCTTCACTGATTGTACTCTTCTAGCCTTCACTTATTTTTTAACCATGAAAATGGAAAAACCATAAGTACAATAAGAAATAGTCCATGAGCTCATCTTTGACAAGCTATGTAGGTCACAGCTTATGTGGTGCTTTAGAAATGTGTCTTCGGGGGTGAAAATCCCCGTGTACCTTGTGTATTGGGTTAGTCTGACTGTAGGACGGAGGTCTTTGTTTTCAACACCTCGGCCTCAAACGTTCCCTTCGGAGCCGTGTCTGCCCTTTCTGGTGGCGGCGTGCCATGAGCATCGTGCCGGGAGTCTCAGTGAGTCTGCCGAGTCAGAGTTTCGGGAGCAGAGCACTTCCTGGCAAAGGCGCCTCGAAGACCTGCCAGTTGCTGCGTTGGTGCCGGTGCCACGCACAGTGGGGAGAGGGTGCCACTCTTCCTGAGCAGCTGGCGCTCTGCTCAGTGCACTGCACGTGGCTTCTCGTTTGACAGATGAGGAAACCAAGGTCCTGAAAGATGAGACTGTCCTCCTGAGACGGCACAGTCTGTCCAGAGGCCAGAGACACACTGGCCCGGAGCCCGCACAGGCCACTGTCTGCCCTGTAATGTGACTCTGTCCAGCCACCTGGACACTTTAATCTCACAAGTGTTTTTAGCTTTTATTGACAAATATCATTTCCATTAATGCTATTAAATATATGTTTATATAATGCTGAAGGGCTTTCACCTTTTTGTATCCATTGTCTATATTCCTAATAATTGCTATAATTTCCACAGTACTTTTTAATTTAGACATTATTTTTTTAAATACAATATTCTTATTTTAAAAATTAAGAACCTAGGACTCAGAATAGAACAAGAAGTCTCCTACAAGTAGCAAGCAGCAAGCCCAGACCTGTTCTCCTCCAGAACTGTGTGTTACTTTTTGTCCTCTATTGTTGGTAAAAGAATAGCAAAATCAGTCCAGCTGGAAAATTGGTGGTTTAGGGCATTAAAGAAACACGCTTGCTTTCTCTCTCTCTTTCTTGCTTTTTCTCTTTCCTTCCTTGTATGTCCCTCATGCACTCCTGACACTGTGCTGCGCTGTGGCAGCCAGGCCTGGTGGGGCGCGCCGGTAACCCCAGCCCTCCGGAAGCTCCGCCAGGAGGGCCCCAATCCTGAGCAAAACCCGGGCAACTCAACAACACGGCGAGAGCCTGTCTCGAGATACAAATGGGGATGCGGCCTAGTGGGAAGGCCTCCGGTTCAGCCCTGAGCAGTGAAAAGAAAAGTCACACCAGGCTGTCCCCTCTCAGAGACTGGAGGCTGCGCTAGGTTGATAAATTAGCATGTCGTCCTAACCTCTAAAGTGTGGGGGCGGGGACGCGGCTCAGCGCTGCGGTGCAGTCGGCAGCGGTGAAGCCCGAGTCGCATTCCTGGTGCCATTATCCGGAAGACAGATCATGAATTACAAGAGTTCACCTCAGTGAACTTGTCAGTTCTCATTCTCGTACTATAAGTATTTCTTGTTTTTTTCTTTCTTTTGTTAACTTTATTAGTAAACACTCAGCAGGACCAAATAATAAGCGAGCCAAAAATGAAGCCATGTGAATCGTTTTCCCATTGCTGTGAAACAGGCCGCTTGCCGCACACACCGGAAGGAAACTCGGGGCTGCGGCGCTCTGCCGCGCCCGCGTCCTGCCCAGTACCCTCCTTTCCAGACCCGACCCCCACCCTCACCCCAGCCCAGCTCACGAGCCGCAGGGACTCATTCCTTGCTTTCTGGCTATGCTGTCTCGAAGAATGATGACTTTTCTCTCAAATGAACATGAGGGAAATCTTTATTTTCGGGACCTAGATTTAAATCAGTAATTTAAAATGAATTTAAATTAATGACTGTCAAATAAAATGAAATAACTTTAATTCAAAGCTTATAAAAACACTGAGCCTGCTAGAGAATGTACCCATTGTCAGGTAAACTGTATTGGGTTCTCACCCATTTTGAGAGGCCTGCCGGGTGGATGCGGTGAGTCTTTACCACTTCTTGTGCAGCGTCTGCGGGTGCGGGGTCCGTGAGGTGGGCTGGGCCCGAGCCGGCCCGGGGGGCAGCGCCCGTGCCGCCTTCAGACCCCTCGGTGATACCGCGGTTGTGGCCGTGGTTCCCGGAATGTCAAATTAAGCTACGTTTCGTAGATGCTGACCTTCGGCTGCCATGCAGGCGTGTCATCTAAAATGGCTTTTCTGTCTTTCCCTTTTCTACTCTTGGCCTCGCTTGTAACGATGCAACGCCTGACAGTGTCTTTACGTCCAAAATGCAAAGCAGACAAACGGGCGTGTCAGGGCGGAGTCTGACGCGGAGCAGCAGTGTGGGCGGCGACCTGTGCTCGCTGGACAAGGCGGATGGCAGCCAGTCGGACACGGCGGCGGCGGCGGGCACGGGCGGCAAGAAGCGGCGCTCCAGCATCGGCGCCAAGGTGGTGGCGATCGTGGGCCTCTCGCGGAAGAGTCGCAGCGCGTCCCAGCTCGGCCAGACCGGTAGGAGTCTTGCGTCGTCCTCTGACCCGCCGCGCTCTCGCAGGAGTGTGGGCCAGAGGCGACGGCCCTTCGCGAAGCTAACGGTTCTCTTGCAGCGACGCGAGCCTGCGGCAGCGCGGACCTGCCCGCCCCTGCGGCGCCCTCGCTGCCGAGCCTCCCTCCCCGCAGCGTGGGCAGCGCGGCCCAGGGGCCCGGCCTTGCCTGGCTCTCTCGCAGTGCACGCTCCGAGCCGCAGGGACCGAGGGTTTCCGCTGACGGTGACGACTGCAAAACGCAGTTTCTAAATCACGTCTGCAAAAATACGTTTTATGCAGCATCCTACTCAGAAGAGCCACTGTTGCAGTTAGAAAACTTGAGAGTCAAAGCGACGTCCTTTTCCAAGCGGGTGTAGATAATTAAACTTTAAGTCCTTGGTATCTCACAAATGATAGTGTGGCTTCCAGTTAACAAACAAAAAGCGTGTAATATGTTGTTCATAGCAAAATAAATTACAGGCAACTGGATTAAATCTAATTTGCGCTTGAGTACTGGAGTTCTTGTAAAAGGAAGTCAGGATAGAGCACTAAGTAGCAAACACTGTGCAGTTACATTTATTACGAGACCCGGCTGGTTTTGCTTTTCAAACTATATGAACAAGCTTTCTGGAAATTAGACTTTATATAATACTATTATATTTAGTTTTTTTATATTCCCTCTAATTTGATCATAACTTACATTTTTAGTATATTTGTTATGGTAATTTTCCACTTGGTGTTTCTCACTGTAATGTAGAAGTTTAATGGACAGTGGACGTACAGATCATATTTAAATAATTTTTAAACTGCTGATTTTTGTACATAACTAACCATATTGTACTCATCTATCAGACACTGGCCTTATTTAACAGCTAAAAACTTCATCACATTTTCCTCTTTAAAGTTTGAAAATATCTGCATATCTGACGCTTCTCCAAAGTAAAGTCTATAATTTTTAAAACTAAGAATCTAAGTGGACATTAGTGAAAGTACAAGTGAGAGGGTGGTGGGGCAGGAGAAGCTGCCAGGAGGCGCGCGGCCCGGCCAGGCGGGGAGCAGTGGGCGGCAGGGCACTGTAGACAGAAGAGCAGGGACCAAGACAGTACTGTGCCTGGTGGGCACTTCTGAGTTGGGGACCGGAAGAAGAGCCAGGAAGGAGACCAGAAGGGGGAGGTCGCGAGGAAAGGACAAAGTCCGGCCAGCAGAGGGCAGGCTCAGGAGAACGCAAGCTTTCTCAGCGCCAATCTGAAGTCTACAGTTTGGACATAAATACCTGGCGTGCATTTCTTTGACGGTATTTTGGTTACAAAGTCGACTCTGCTCTGAAGCTCTGTAACAGCACTGACGTGGCCCTGTGTGTGGGAATGGTCGCAGATTTTCATCTCAGAGACATTGCCATGTTGGCACATTTAGGATAAGCAGTCTTGTACCTTGTTATATGGCCTCTTCCTATAGATTGCAAAGCAAAAATCAGGCCTTTTTGACATTGTCTTCATGATTAAATTTTAATTTTTCTTCAAATTTGCATTATTTCTACCTTCGCCCCTCTCCTACCTTTGACTGAGGGGCAATAGAACTCAGGTTTGTCTCATTCTGGAGCCTCACTTTGACCCCTTTTGACCCTACTATAGCCCTGGTGACAGGCTAAGATAGCTGGATTCTCGGTCTTTCGGGGAATTCCTAAACCCTGTATTGATATGCAGATAAATATACATGTTTCCAGCAAGGCTTTTATGTTTTGTTTGATTATAAAAGTATAATCACAAGCACCAACAATATTTAAAACTGAAAGCTTCAAATTTAAATTATTTGACAATGTAGTCAAAAAGTTTAGGTATTAAAGTAGTAAACTAGTTTTATGATGATGGCCTCTTTATTTAGATACAACTTCTAAGATATATCGAGTAGCTTGCCTAAAGCCAAGAATACTGTTTATATTTTCAGTGAGTATATTTGCATTTTCAAAGATTCATTCTGTATTCTCTTGGATATTCTGACTTCTCTATGGTGAACTGCATGCTATTAAGTTAAAGATAAGTGATAAATTAAGTAAACAGTAATTTAATGAATATAACATTTGAAATTTGAAGAGATGGTTATCATTACACTGCTATGGATTTCAAGGTCACACAGGTTGCTTACCTTCCCAGGGAGTGGCGAGGCGCCGTGTGCAGCGTGGTGGGCAGAGCTCGGCTGGCCGTCACACGGCAGCTCAGGCGGGGCCGGTCCCATGCGAGCTCCCTGTGTCTGTGCATAGAAACCACCTTTTTAGTCGCCACCTCTGCAGGACCGTGTGGCCTGATAGACGTCACAATCTGTTGGAAAGCATAAAGTGACAGCCTTGGCTTTGTGGCTGGATTATATAACATGTTAAATGTGGCTGTTTTAAAAGTCTGCCGCGGAGACCCGAGTCCTGCTACATTCATCAGACAGCTGGCATAATCCCTTCCTCTCGTGGCAGAATTTGTATGAAGCTAAGTGCTTTGAAAAAGTGAAACCATTTGGTAGCTATAAGATACTACCAGCCAGTTTACTTCGTGGGAAAATCACTTTTATATTTAGAGTTTATATTTAGTTGTGCTGTTTTTTGAGATGTCTGTTAGGGACCTAAATATTGTTTTTTCTTGTGTAAATCAAAGCTGAGAGTGTAGTTTTGAAGTAATGACCAAGTAACATTTAAAACCACGAAACTCTCTGAGATGACTTAGGGCATTTTGACTGAAAGAAAATCCAAAGAAAGAAGAAAATCCAAAGCTGAGCACGGTAGCACACACCTGTAATCCATGCTGCTTGGAGGGTTGCAAAGTAGTGGCCAGCCTAGGCAAGTTAGCAAGAACCTGTCTCAACCATTTGTTTGTTTGTTGAGGCTGGGTCTCACTATGTAGTTCTAAGTGGCCTTAAACTGTGTAGCCCAAGCTGGCCTTGAACTCACAGCCACCTTCGTGCCTCACCCTCTCAAGTGGTAGGATTAAAGGCTTGCACCACTCTGGCTGGCTTCAAAATACAATTTTGAAAAGCACTGATGATGTAACTCAGTGATAGACTGCTTGCCTAGCATGCAGCAGGCCCTGCGTTCAATCTCCAGTACAAGAAAGGAAGGGAGAAAGGGACCGAGGGCAAGTAGGGTGTAGAAGGAGGGAAGGAGGTTAAAAAGTGAGCCCTGGGAGAATTCACCATGTATAGGTCAGGAAGAGGAATAAAGTTCATTAAAGAAGATTTAAGAGCAACCACTAAAGGAAGCAACAACCAAAAACAGAATGGGTATCATAAGTCAACTACAGACAAATTATCTCTTTACTATTATTTTATTAGTATATGTTTGTAATATGTAGTGATTATAAGTATTATGGAGAGTTGGCATATGCATATAACGCATCTTAATTCTTCTTTCCACCTTGCTCTTTATGCCCTACTCTTCTTCTCTCCCTTGCTCCTTCTAACTCTTGGTCTCCTTCCTACTTGCAAAAGCTCCACGCTCCTCATTTCTTCATTTCCTGTCCCTCTCTCCACCCCTCTTCCCTCCATCTCTGTCCCCTCGCACATTTGAAAAAGATTTCCCTGCTTCTTCCTCTGTCTGTCTTTTGAGACAAAGAGAGAGACAAAGAAAGATAGAGGCTGATTCTCATGTATGAGAGAGCATGCAATATCTAAGCTAGTGTGTCTGGCTTTTTTCACTCATGCCTTTACCTGTGGATGCCCCAAGTTTGTCTTTCTTTATGGCAGAGTAGTACTCGACTGTGTGTAAATGCATTTTCTTTATCCCCTGAAGGGCATGTAGGCCATGTCCAAGACCGAGCTATGATGAGTTGTGTTGCTACAAACATTTGGGGGGTGGGGGGCGGGGGGCGGCGCTGTGATGTGATGTCTGTGACGTTCCTGGGCAGATACTGAGAAGGGGAGTAGATGGGTCAGTGTGACCCACTGTGTCAAGGGCTTCTGGAAGGTCAAGTAGGATGACCTTGCAAAGTCTCAGATGGGACTTTGAAAGGAGCAGGATTTTGTAACCTTGACAACCCCTGAAGTGGTGGGCAACACTCGTATAGGGACAAATTAAAGAAATGGAGTGGTTAGGTAGTCAGTGTGAACAAAGGTAGTAACATGTAAGTGCAGTGAGCACGTGTGGCATTCTGCTCATGAAGGCGAGTAAATCAGTGACCTCCTCGTGAACATCCAGCAGCGTCATGAACCAGGAGTAGTTACTATGAGCCCTCTTTCACAGACAGGAAACCAAAGCAAGGAGAAGAAGGACTTCTGCAAACTCGTCCAGCTGTGGCAAGGGTGGGCAGGCCCTGGGATGCAAACCCTAAGGCCGGGACTCCCTTCATCCTCCCAGGATGCCACGCTCTGTGACCGCTCTGCCCAGGCACACGCCAGCCAGCCAGGACCTTGACACTTGGCCTGTGCAGCTGAGGACCTGGATCTTAGTGTGTGTTTTTTATAAAATTCATTCAGATTTTTAAAAGTTCAAGGGACTAGTGACTAGTTTATTGAAGGTAGAGGTACAGATAACTTTGGGATTATCTTAAAAGAAATTTAAGAATAGGACTGCTACGCCAGGTAGAGAGAGTGAAAGAAAAGTTTCATTTGTTTGGTGAAGGCAGGGCTCTTGGGGACAGTGTCATTGATGGAGAGCTTTGTGTCCAGTGTGGAAAAGGAGATGATTTGCTGTGAACTGAGCCATCTGTAAGATTTATGAGACTTTTGATGTACTCTGTGACATCTGGACTATCAACGTGTATTGATTTGTCTCTCGCCTGAACATATATATTGCCAAGAAATTCTTTTCCAAGGAGATTAATGGCATAGGCATATATATAT
>PVIR01027518.1:0-22893 GCA_004026965.1 Petromus typicus | reverse complement strand
TTTTTTATGGCAGAGTAGTACTCCATTCTGTAGAAGAACCACAGCTTTTTTATCCAGTCTCCAGTGGATGGACACTTGGGTTGTTTCCAAGATGTAGCAATCACAAACTGGGCTGCTATAAACATAGGTGCACATATGTCACTGTGATAAGAGTCTTTTAATTCTTGTGTGTATATACCTAGCAGGGCAATGGCCGGGTTTCCATTGATTTTTGAGTCTGTTCGTTTTTTGGTTTTGTGTCTTGTTTTGCCAGTACCATGCTATTTTTCCATAGTAGCTTTATAGTAAATTTCAAGTAAAGGATTTTGATGCTCTCTGACTTGCCTTTGTTGCTAAGAACTGCTTTTGCTATTCTAGGTCTTTTTCTGCTTCCTTTGAATTTTAAGATTGTTTTTTCTAGTTTTGTGAAGTGTGCTATTGGTATTTTAGTAAGGACTGCATTAAATTTGTATAACAGTTCTGGAAGTATGACCATTTTTAGTCTATTAGTTCTGCCTACCTAAGAACAAAAGATATCTTTTCATTTTCTAATATCCTCTTAGAGTTCATCTTTTAGAGTATTATAGTTTTCAATGTAACAATATTTTATTGCCTTTCTTAGACTGATGCCTAAGTATTTCATCTGTTTGGTGCTATTTTGAAAGGTGTGGTTGACCTAGTTTTTCCCTCAGTGAATTTGTTATTTGGGTAAGGAACGGTACTGATTTTTTGAGTGTTGACTTTGTATCCAGCTATGCTATTGAATTTAGTTATTAAATCTAGGAATCTTTGTTGAAGTTTTGGGGGTCTTCCTATGTGGAGTATTATCCACAAATAATGATAATTTTATTTCTTCCTTGCCATCCTATCCTTTTTATTTTTTTCTCTTGGCTAATTGCTCTGCCTAGCTTGTCCAGCTCTATACTGAACAGACATGGTGATAGGTGGACATGCTTGTCTCATTCAGTTTTTGTCCTGTTAGTATGATGTTGGCTGTTGGTTTTCCATAGTTAGCTTTTATCAAATTCAGATAAAAACCTTCATTTCCAATTGTCTGTAAGATTTCAATCATGAATGGGTGTTGGACTTTGTTAAATGGTTTCTTTATCTAATGAGATGATCTTTTTTTCTTTTTCTGGTTCTATGAATGTGGTGTGTTACATTTATTGACTTGCAATTGTTGAACCATCCCTGCATTTCGGGGATGAATTCTATTTGGTCATGGTGCATAATCTTGATGTTTTGCTGCATTATTTGCCAGAAGTTATTGAAATTTTTTCCATCTTTGTTTATTAGGGAGATTGGCCTATAGATTTCTTTTTTGGTTGTGTCCTTCTCTGGTTTTGGTATCAGGATAATGCTTGCTTCTGGCTCAAGAACATTGCTTCCCTTTAAGCTTTACTAAGGAGACTCAAGGCTCCTGTCTTTAGATCTCATATAAATTCGTTGTAGAATTCAGCAGTAAAGCTATCAAGACCTTGGCTTTTCTGTTAGTAATTTATTACTTTTTTAATTTTATTGACTGATTTGGATTTTTAGACTCCTTATATCTCTTTTTTTTCTTTTTCTTTCTTTTTTTTTTTTTGATAAGATTGGCTAAGAGTCTGTCAATGTTATTAAATTTTTTAAGGAACTAACTCTTGTTCAGTGTTTTGTTTTTTTAGTTTCAATTGCATTAAGTGAAAATGCTTCAATCTTTATAATTTTCTATCTTTCGTGTGCTTTAGGTTTTGTTCTCCTTTTTTCCAGAAGTTTGAAGTTCAACATTAGGCTATTTGTCTGAGATCATTCTGTTTTTCTGATTTGGGAATTTACTACTATAAATTTCTTTCTTAGTACTATTTTCATTATGTCTCTTAAATTCTGGTATGTCATATTGGCATTACCATTTAGTAGTAAAAACTGTCTAATTTCTTTTTTAATCATGTTCTTTTCAGATAATTATAAATTCAAATACCATATCAAGAACTTTTTTCCTAAGGCTAGTATGCCATTTCCACAATTTCTGACAATTGTTCTCCAATGGTCAGAAAGTAAAGCTGAACATTAATTTTTTAATTATTATTTTTGAAAGAAAAGTTAATTCAAATAACTTTTTAAAACACTTTCTTTGCTTTCTACAATGTATGTTACTCTTGTAATTTCATAGACTTTATGTCTGTTGGGAACCACCCTGTTTGGAAATTGCCAGGTCAAAATTGACCAGCCTTCCTACCTGCAGATGAACTTTTTGGACTTGACTTTTGTCTTCATCTTTGGTAGCAACAGGCACTCAATGGTCCCACATGCTGTGATGCTTCAGGGCAGAACTGCACTGGATCTCTCCCTTCTCAAGGACTATTGCTGACATCTGCCTTGCCTTGAGGGATGCTCATCTACATAACTTCTCTAGGACCATTGTTGGTGTGCCCCTGCCTTCCCGGGTATTTTGGAATATAGATAATAAAAGGTGTGGTAGGCTGGGGTCCGGAGTCCTTGCTGCCCAGAATAACATGGATCAGACCCAAGCTCAGTTTTCTCTAAGTCTTATTTCTGCCTAATTATTAATTATTTCACCGTGTGCTGTGAACTCACAAGAGACTAGAATTTAATGCAAAAGTTCTAGTTATGTTCCCTTCCCCTGTTTACCACATATGTCAATATATTTTTCTCTTGGTAAATTATCTATTGCTCATATAAACTAATATGGTATAACCAATTCTTATTACCTTCATCAAATTAATACAAAAATATCCTGTCTCTTTAGACTCCTCCTGTGTATTGTAATGGTCAGCCATTTCAGTTCTTTCAGACAGTCCATTGCTGGCAGGCATTAGAAGTCCTCATGTGGATTAAAAGACTAAATATGAAAACAATTAGATTGAGCCATGTGAAATTATCACTATTGTAAGATGGTAGTGACCATTTCGTATGGTTCTACATAACGACAATTTCTTTCAAATTACTGAAATACCATGGGACCTCAAAGTTTGCATTATATTTTCTAACTTTCATTCTCACAACTTTGCTACCACTATTGCAAATTTATCTAACTACAGATCTAAATTATGCATAGCCTTTGGGCCTACAAAAAATCTTCTCAGTATGCGAATATGAAATTTTTTGTTTCATTAAATGTTAGTTTAATGTGGTATACTCTGTGGATCCAGAAAGAAGAAAACTGTGACAAATTGTCATTGTTCATTTGTATTTATGCTCAACAAATTAGAAAAATTTTGACAAGTGTGACATTGTGTGTATTTAATATGTGTAAGAATTCACTTTCTCTCTTTCTTATTTACCAAATTTGAATGTTTTCTCCCCTCCTCTCTCTCAGTGACATTAGGAGAATTGGAGTCATACTCATTGGACACCAGAGACGAATAGTCAGCAGCATTCAGACTTTACGTTTACATATGCTGCACATACAGGAGAAAGGGTTTCATGTATGAAAGTACTATACACACCTGCGTTTTGTGCCTCAGCATTTCTAAAATGAAAGATATCCTCTCTACTGCTCTCTCTTCTAACTCTGCAAATATCCTTTCATGAAACAGTCACCTATTCAGACTATGACCACACATCTTATGTTTATGCTTCCAACCTGGATTTTAAAACCACGCTGCTACACAAGTCCTCTCTGAATAGCCCGCAAATAAAGCCATGGCCAACTGCAGATTATTGCCATACAATGAGAAATAAATCAGCATGGATGTGTAACTTTGTATAGAAGTGTTTGGGAAGAGTTCATGGGCTTAAAGGAGTTTGTCCAGATGTGGCATCCTTAATGATGTATGTAGAATTTGATGGTAAATGGAATAGAAATAGTTGGATTTTTTTGATCAGGTAACTGCCAAACTGACATGAATATATTTTAGGTAATTTTACTCAACTCTGTCGGTTGTATTGTTGGTTTGAGACTTTGTGTATGAGGTTAGAATAATTTGCCAAAATGACCAAGGATTCTGTGTAATGCATTTTTGTCAGGTATGCCTCTGGTGGGAGGGGGTGAGGGAGAAAAATACTGTGATTTTAAACTCCTAAGGCTGAATTTGTCTATTTTTAAATTAACCTTATAATGTCCTACATATTTCATACTAAGTGGTATTTTAGAGGCTTTTCTCCTCTGTTTATTTTTATTTATTCATTTGTACTAATTATTGTATATTTCTCTACTATGTTATGAAATCCACCCTTGGAAAGAGCAAGCATTTGTCTATTGTTCTAAAGGTTTTCACAGAATTATGCATGGAATAAACCCATTACTGTTCCTTTGACCAATTTTCACAAGTTTACAAAAGTAATTATCAAAACACTGAGAAAATCAGTTGATCTTATAAAACTGCTTTAAATTAAAAATCTAAGATTACAGCCTTAGATTTAGGATGAAATGATTGAACAGAATTTTATGATAAATATAGTGGCCCAAGAAAATAAAACACTTCTGTCTGACACCAGTATATTTTGCAAGTTTAAGAACTCTTATGTTTTGATTGTAAAAAGAAGTTACATGAACATGCTGAGCTCTTTCCCAAACGTTCTAAGAAATAAGTATGAACACTCCAAACAATATACAGACCTTACACATGAGTGTGTGTGCACACACACGTGCATCCATGTGTGCATTACCCTAATTCCATCATACAGTAGCATAAAAATATAAACACAGCTAAGATATATTGTCATAATAGTCTCAAAAGCTTATACCAAAAGGCAACTATATTTTTCAGCGAATTATGCTCACTCAGCTTTTCAGAATAGTGCTGTTTTATGAACAAAATCATTTAGCTGCTCCTTATGAAAGTAAAAAAAAAATTGAGTACCATACCAGGTGGAAAGAGTAAAGAAAATATTTTAAGGGAGACAAAAATGCAGTGCAGGTTGTCTGAAGATGCTAATTTAATCACAACATGTCCTATCCAAGTTGTTAAACTCCTACCTAAGTTATACTTGGTGGTGAAAACAGTATTATTGCTATTTAGTGGCCTTTATTTTCTTTCTTTTTTTAAAAAAAATTGAGTTTAGTGGTACATTTTAAGTACACATAATGATCACATTCATCACTGAGAATTTGTACCTGTATTTGATATATCATGATTAGTATCTTTTCCTATTCCCATGCTCTTCCTTCAGCCCCTCCTCCCCTTTCTCCATATGAGCTTTCTTTCTTTTCCTTTTTACTTTCAAGTATTTTCTTTCCCTTCTTTGCTTTCCCCCAGGTTTCCTTCCGCTTTGAACATTTTCTTCCTTTTTCATGATATGTATTATACATCTTGGACCTTATTTACACTTTTAGTTTCTCATACAAGAGAAATAGCATGGATTTACACAGTATGTCCCATTTATTTCATTTATGGGTATGGCCTCAAGGTGCAACCATTTAGATTTCAATGACTTTCCATTTTACTAGACATTTCCACATATTTTATCTTGATTTATCTCCTGTTTTTATCCTTCTACCACTTGTTTTTTGTTTTAAAAAATGAATAGAGCTACATAAGTTTTTATATAATCCTTAAGTATACTATAAAAAGAAAAGGTGAGAGGACATTCACTTTTTAAGTTAGTGTGTCAGAAACAGCTAGCAACATTTTTTGTAGCCATCAACCTGCATGGTCATTCAACATTCATAGACTATATGCAGTTTGCTTGATATATTTACCCAAATCTGGATATATTTAAAGCAACTATAAAAGTTCCATATTTACCTCTTTAAATATATATTAAATAAAAACAGATGTAAGATTAAATTTATTAATCATATATATTTATTTTTATAAAACAACAAAAAGGTATTTAGAAAATAAGAGAATAAAACCGTCTTCCATAGGACTCTGCTGGCAAAATCTGTATTCCATGATGAAATAAATTGTATTAAAGTATTTGAAGCTCTATGGGATGGACATTCAGTGACTGTAACATTAAAGATCTCTTTTAAGACTATTTTCATTGAGTAGATGTGCTGCTTACATTTGTTAATCCTAGCAACTCCAGAGGCTGAAGCAAGAGGATCAGAAATTCAAGGCCAGTCTGAGCAACCCTAACACAAAATTTAAAAATAAATAAAAAATGTATGTAGCTCAGTGTTCTGAGTTCAATCCCCAGTACCACTAAAATATTTTTTTTTCTTAAAAATGTCTGATTATACTATCTAATTTCTGGTTAATTTAAACTTTTTTGATTTCCTAACATTTTTTCAGTATCAGAAAACTCTCTTTCCTCTTTACTTCTCATCCTATATCCTCCTTAAAATTTCTTTTATGTTTTAGAAAACAATAAACATGATTATAAATATAGTTTTGAATGTCATCCAGCTTAATGTAAAGTTAAACATGTGCATAAATCATGTGTATAAAATTAAACAGAAATATTAAAATATGAGAATATTTACTTCTTTGCTGCCTACTAGTTAACAGACCCCATCACCACGTTGGTATTATAATGTAGAAATACTAATAAAGAAAATGCAAAATCAGTTTGGAAATGAAACATTTTCAGATTTACTAGTACACACAATCAGTAATTGAATCATTTTAATATTCACAAGTATAAAACTTAATTACTCAAAAATGAGTAATTCCCATAAATCACAAGTTGTTAGGATTAAACTTAGATAACTAAAATATGCATGTATATTTATATATCAGCTTTTAAAATATTTCTAAATGTACTATTGAAAGAACTTTTTAAGTTTTGAAAGTAAGTTAAAGAAACCAATTTTATTTTCTGAATAGTCAGTTTCTAATCTATAGCCAACTCATTATCTCATGGTATAATTCATATCTGGAAAAAATATAAAAACAATGTACAATCAAGGAGAGAGATAAGGTACTATATTTAAATCATTAATCTGATTAGGCAGTCAGAAGTTATGAAACTCAGTTTAACTGGAACCAAAAATGACAGAGTTTAGCAGTGAATTATAACTATTAATAAATAAGTTATGCATGCAAAAATAAAAAAAATATTTCATTCAGCATTACTTCTTAAAATCTGCTCAACTATATAATCTGCATAAAAAGCCTTCCAGCTATAACTTTAAAGTCTTTCTCAGCCCATGAATAGAAAACAAATACAATACAATCCTTAAAAAGCGGTCTTTATAGAATAGTGAAGAGTGAATTATTACATTTCATACAAGCACATTTCTAAAAGATATTTTAACATTTTAAATAACTCCATTATATAAGGTAGTCAAATAAATGTCTTCCTCTCAAGAATTTAACTAGTACTAGGTATCTTTGATAAATTTTTTAAAATCACTATTCATTTTAATTCACCATCTTGTGATTTGTTCCTTTTTATTATTTTGTTCTGTATCTCAGTCAACAAAAGAAAGCACAGAAAATCTAAAAAGATCGTCCTGACCCTCTAATAAGAGGATGAAGGGCAGAAAAGGTAGCAAATGCTTTACTTCTAGTACGACAGGCTTATCATATGAGATCACCTGTATGCACAGAGGGCATGGATTCTGGCTTTGACTAAATGAAGATTAAGTATTTTGGAAAATAATTTACCACTAATGATTATGATTCTTTTCTATATCTTTGGCTAAGGAATTTAACATTAATTTTAAATTACTGTTTAAAGAAAGAAAAGTTATTCTATCTAGTTAGTATCTGTCTTTATATAAAATAATTGGAAGCAAATGCATCACCTTTCTACTATGATCACCTTAATATTTCCAGACTCAAATTTCACAAAGTAGAAGAAATCCATATTCATGTTTAATCAAAAAGCATTTTATTGCTTTTTATTATTTATTTATTCATTTTTTGGTACCAGCGATCAAACGCAGGGCCTTGTACTTGGCAGGCAGGTGTGACAGCACTGAGCTAAAATCCTGCCCCTAATACTGCTTTTTAAATGAAGACTCTAAAAGGTAGAGGAGCACAGTGAATAATTGATAGTATCCTTCCATTAAAATTCTATGCACTGAAGTCACTTAACTTTTCATGTTTATGACCAAAATTTTCTTCAAATCTTATAATGTATCAACTTTAGTAAACTTTAGTTCAGTTTAACAACATTGATGGGTTCCTCTTATATGCATAAAATCATATACAAAGGTCACTTTGAATATACTGTTCTTGCCTTGAAATAAATTCAAGCTTGAAGTGCAGAAGTTAGAGCCTATTTGTAGTTATCAGTGGTTTCCATATCACTAGGGTTGGCTCTTCCCATAGAATAAAGACAAACACACAAGAACTGGTCCAGTGTGAATTATATCTACAAACTCGTCCAGAAAGAAATATTTTGGACTTCAAATTCATACAAAATTCTTCCCAACCATCCCATACTTTGGCAAAGGGAAGCATACTTGCTAAATTCTTTACAATATTCTCTTTTATTAATAGTTGACCCTTGTCAAGTCACAAATTTTTATTGTCCAGAGACAAAGCTTTAGTTCATATCTAGACTCATACCTCAAAGATGCCCTCAATTAGAAATAATGCCCTTTTTGCAAAAACAATTCTGAAATTAAAATTTTGCCTAAGTGATAGCCCTAGTGACTAGACTAGTCACTGTAATGATAAATATGTTAAAGGTTCAATGAAGTTCTTTCAAATATGATTAACAAGAAAAAAGATGACTACTCATGACTCTCCCTGTCATGTTTTTAAATGAAATGAAGGAAAAGAAAAATCATATTGCACAAACTGAAAACCTCCATCTTTTCTTAGTGTTCCCTTAAAAAGATAAGTACTACACAGATGTTTCAATGATTTCATAGGATAAAAAGTAATTTGTTCTAAGAGAATGTGACATGATATGTAAGAAGAAGATCAAAAGATCCAGGAAAAAATATTCATTAAAACGTAGTTTTAGCTATACTTCTTTTTCTGACTAATAGATTCAATTTATTCAGCCAAATTTTTATGAGAATATTCATGAGACTATTGAAAAGCTTTAGGTTTTTGCTTCTAATTCAAGTATTTATTTGGTTAGCAATTGCTTTATGTAGAGTCTAAAATTTGAATATTTACCCTTGGCTTATCAGTATAGACTGAAATTATTATATTTTATATGAATTTTAAAAAAAGAATCAAAATTTTTCAATTACAAAAGAAGGCGAAATGGCACTAAAAGAATAAATTTCTAAACCTGTTAGAAAACAATCTGACAACTATAAATTTTGTACCCTAATAATATTAAGTAACATCTATTTTCTCAAATTTCTGTACTTTTTCATAGAAAGCCAAGTATTAAGAAAAACAAGAAAGGTTCTTGTTCAAATTTCTTTCTTTCTTTTTTTTTTTTTTTTTTTTTTTTTTTGAGACAGGGTCTCGCTTTGTGGTTCAGGCTGGCCCTGAGCTCAGCCTCAAACTCATATCACAGCAATCCTGCTGCCTCTGCCTCCTGAGTGCTGGGATTACAGGTGTGAGCCACCACGCCCGGCACTGTGGTATGTGGTACTGATTGCTGCTGGGGTGAGTCTCCACTCCCAGTATTGTATGTGGTTAATTGAGGGGTCGAACCTGGGCCCTTGTGCTTGCAGGACAGGCGCCGGAACCACTGAGCTATATCCCCGGCCCTCTTGTTCAGATTTCTGCACTCACTAGACTCCCAAATCTCTACATCATTAAGGGAAACTTTGATTTATTTTCCTTTCAGACAAAAATTTCAAAGAATTTCATGGCCATTAAATAGAAGCAGTTCATCATTAAAATTAACAAAAGCACAAAAAGGAATATTACCTGATAAAATAAGATAAAAGCTCTAAAACATAACATAAAGATGTGGTTTATACTTTATTTTTCAATCCTGGGGATTGAATGCAGGACACTTTATACACAAAGTGAAAAATATCATTTCACTTTTGATTAGCAAATAAATACAAATTAGCAACACAATTTTCTCAGGAGTTTCAAATTAGAGAAGTGTAAAAATTAGTGAAATTTTTTTTCTCAGCTAAAACTCTATCCATATTTCCCCATCATTTGTATCATTTGGCTATCTTTAACTTGTTATAATAATTCATTTTTAGTTAGGTAAGAAGTTGTTACCTCAAATGATAAATGAGAACACCTGAGACATGGCTTTAGCATGTTCCGTTACTGCTAAAAAGAAAACACTTCTGCTGCAGGGTTCCTATTTAGTAGGCACCAGGCTCCATCTCATTAGCTCTCAATGAAGAGTATATGTAATGTACCAGTAAAGATTTCAATTAAAAAACAGAGATAGAGAAATCTTTTTATCCCCCAATATAAAATGTGATTATGAAGAAAACTGTAAGGACATAAGAATCATTTTCATATATTCAATTCAGATTTTATATTTTGGCACTACTATGTTGAAGACACATACCCTATTTTCATGAGTTAACATGACCTGACATAACAAGAAATATAAATTTGTATACCAATTTTCCATACTTGTTCATCCTTAGGATGATCTTAATTTTCCTGTTCAAGGAAGACCCAATGCCATATAAAATCTTGAAATATGATAAATGTCATGGTAGTTAATCTCTGAAATGAATAAATTATACATTTTCAAGATATTTACCTGATTTAAAATGTCTTCTTCTACTGTTTCTATGATTAAAAATCTGCTGTCCCCATTTAGTTGTTTATAGAATCAACTGTATGAATTTTAGATATAAAATGTTTTGATTTTTCATTTAAATATATCTTGGAAGAAGCCAGAATATAATTAATTCTATTAGCTCATTTTAAACTTTGCTCTTTATAATTCTCATCTATTCAGTAACAAGTCATAATGATTTTCTTTAACTGTGCATACTTTATTTATTGCTATTTTTGTTTTTAAATAAATAAATTAAAATGGTTTTTTAAATAAATTAATTAAAATGACCAGTCTACTTAAAATGTGGTCTTTAGATGCTATATAACAACATCAATAGCCACTCAGCTACTAACAAACTTGTAACTGAACAATATATTTTTCTCTTTTTTAAAAATAAATATTTCAATGTGATCAGTGTAAGCATTGTTAAATCTAATCTCTTCAAACATCCAGGGTATATTATTTAGAACTATTATTGCCATACCCTCAAATTGTCTTTAAGACAATGCTGAACATCATGGACAATAAATGATTGAGACTTAAAATTTCTGCACTGACAAAGGAAGGTTTGATGTGTATAGAATAATTTCCATGGAGTTTTGAATTTAATGTGTTCTTTGCATGTTTTACATGTTTTCAAAGAAAATTATATTAACATATCCATACTATGCAAGAATTTCATTTTCTTCTTACAAAGATATAAGGCTTTAATATAATTTTAGGTCTCTAAGAATACAAAATGAAAATGCAGACTCAGTGGGACACAGGACCTCAGTAGTGCTAACAAATATAAGTAGCACATGATTTTAAAGATTGTTCCATGTGCTTTTTTCCTGATCCACTATTAATCATTTTGTTAATCACACTCTATCTCAGATTCATAACAGAAAACTAGAGTAATTTACTAGAGGATAGTAATGTCTTTAGACACTCCATAAACTATATTAAATTGTTTTTGTGCAGCGAAAATATAAAAAACAAAATTAAATTTGTAGGAATAATTGTTAGTCATTTCTTAAAATTATAGTTTTACCTACTATAATGATTTGGTTTTTGAAAAATTAGAGGCAGAGCAAAATGTAGAAAAAAGCAACAAACCAGCTTTCATTAAAATTGAAGAAAATAAAGTAGTAATACAAAGAAAAGTTTGGGTTTAAATTGTTACTTTATTTTAAAAAACAAAATCTGTAAGAAAATACAATGAAAAAATATATACTTATGAGTGCTACTTTTGAAACTAAAATGTTTTAGAATGGGAATTTCTTCTAAAAATAAGTCTACTTACAGTTAAAATATTAATCATTATAAAAATTTGAAAAAAAACTCATGAAAAGTTTACCAGAATCTTCTGTTTAACAGTTTTAGGCCATGTAATCATAAATATTCCCATCCTGTTAATTCTTTTAATTTCAAAAGTATATATGACAAAAAGTCTGCTAAAATATACATCAAATACTGGACTGCCAATATACTTTACATATATGTTTATGAATTGGCATATTGGTGAGATTTTTGCCATCAATTAAAAGTATCATGTATAATATGTAGAAAAAAGTACTGACCTGAAAGGATTATCCTTTAGCATCATTGTATGCTTTTAAATTGTTATAAAAATTTTACATAGGAATAAATATTTTTAAATATGGTACATATTAATTGTGTGATATCTTTTGAATTCCTAATGCTTACATTCTTTCAGAGAGTTTGCCTTCTTTACAGTTTTAAGTATTTGAAAAAGAGTCACTTTATGTTTTGTATTTCTATTTAGTCTCATAATATTTGTAACTTGCCAATTCTCAAAGACTTTGTATGCCATAATATAGTGGCTAGAAGCTACTCTTTTCAAAGTTATTCTTCTTTTCACTAACACTGGACTGACACTTCCTCAAATCTGCTTGAAAAAACAAACTCTTTTTCTTTCTTAGCAATGGAAACATTTTAAAAAAATCTTCCAGTGCACTCAGTAAATTCAAAATATTAAGCACATATTTTTTATTTTACTCCTTATCATTTTCCAGTGTTTATAATTTCACCAAACGGAATGCTTCAAACAAGAATAGTAAACCATTCTATTTTTTATATATATTTTTTTATTTTCTAGTATCTAAACTCTTTTTGAGAAATCACAATATTCCCTTTCCTTCATTACAACCTTGACCACTCTACATTAAATGTAAAAGTTAAGTATAATTTAATACAAACAACAAAAATTATCTGACCAAAAATCAATGTTAACCTCTTTATACAAGACATACCCACTTTTATAACAAGACATACCCACTAGCCTAAAATTATATTTCTTAAATTTTAAAATAAGTATATGTACTTATATGCTATTTACTTTAGACATGTATTCATCTGTAAACCGATTCATTCATCCAACTAATGCTTATTGAATGCTGCCATACATACATATATAGTGTTATATAGTATACATATATATAGGGTATATATATATATATATATATATATATATATATATATAGTGTTCATTCAAAGTACTGACAATACACAGTGATAGGCAAGCAAAGTTTCTGGTTCATAGAATTGACTTCCTAGTAGTAAAGATACAGAAAGAAATTTGTGCTGATTAAATTAAAAGTTAATCAGCATGCCTACGACTTTCATATCAGGTGCAAAGGAAGATCTCTGAAGACATAGCAGTTAAACTGATACCAGAAGACTGTGAAAGAAATGGCCATGAGAAAATCCAGAGTTAAGAGTCTTCTGGACAGAAAGAGTAATGAATGTATGAAGGTTTGGAGTGTTAAAGAGCAGATAGAACAGTGATACACGTTCATAAGGTAAAAGAAGAGGCAAAAAGGAATGTGGTCAGACTATATAAGGCTACTAGAGCAGTAAATTGCAGTAAGTGCTTTTAAGAAATCAAAATTACAACAAAAAATGACGACTGAATTTGGCAACTTTGACATAAGCAGTCTATGAGTATCTTAAGAACAGTCCCCATGAAACAGTGAAGTCAAATCCTGACTGTAAGAGAGAAAAGCAAAGTCAGTATATAAACAAACATTTTAGAATGTTCTGTTGTAAAAGGAGCAATATGAATAGAATAGGAGCTGAAGATGTGGAGCTGACAGAACTTTATGGAGTTTTATTGTTTAATTTGTTCATTTGTTTAGGATAAAAGATGCTAAAGGTATTTATGTATTAATGAAATTATTTGGCAAAGGAAAATTATTATACGTGAGAAAAAATAATTAGAACAAAGCCCTGGAGAAGGTAGAATGGCTAAGTGTCAGATCCTATGTAGGGAGAGTAATTTTTTTTTTATAAGACCAGGTTCACAGGATTCTAAACAGAGGGAAGGCACAGTGTATCATATACAGATAAATTTGTAGATAAAGATGTTACTAGGTGAGTAGATTGATTTTACCAAGTCAGTATAGAGGCGGGAAAGGGATGGTTGGGGAAAAGATATGTAAGTAGCTGGAGAGTGAGAAAGTGAATATATATATACATATATTTATGTATATATACATATATAACATATAGTGAATATTCATGTGTGCAATGCAAAATAGGAAAATAAATTTATATTTCAAATGCATCTTTTTATTGAATATCTGAAAGGCCTCTTATTTGAAGACCTGAAATTTTGATGTTCAAGTACTCTGACAAGTCCTCTTTTTCATAAAATAGAGACTAAGGACCTCTCAATGTCATAGATACTTCTTATATTTCATTATTTATTTTTATTACAAAGTAAATGGCAGAAACATTTTGTGGCTATTCTGTTATGACTCAAAGCCTATGAATAATACATTAGCTTAAACTTCAGAAATGTATATCCAACCTGCCTCAAATATTATTTTAGAAGGTATTGAGCTCCCATCAGAATTTTTTTAAAATGACAAATACCCATTAATTTTTTAGTAAAACTTTGTGTTTTCTTTTTCCTGTATGGAAAATGTTGAGACCTGTCATTTGTCATTCAGTAGAAACACATGGACAAAATGATTGTTCATTGTAGCCCTCTCTACACTACTAGGAAAAATATGTTCTTTTAATAGTGCTTGCTGAGTTATTTTTGGATATACTGTATGTAATTCAATATGCAGGACTTTAAATTATGTATTTATTCTTTGGACTTGATGTGAATTAGATTGTGAATTATGCAACAAATTTGTTCTCCATTACTTTGCTCTCCTATCAATAACATAAAGATATGCATCTACATATATGTATTTAATTAAACACTTTCCATAAATGGCCATATCAAATTTTAAGTGGCTATTTTGAATTTTAGATAATTTCAACAGTTGCAGTGCACACAAAAATGTTATAAAATGTTTAATACTAAATATCATATTTCTATAAAATGTCTGGATAACATTTGTCTAGCTTGAGAAATTTAATCCTTCATAGAGTTATATTTAATTAATAAAAACTGCAGCTAAAATTATTTTTCCTTTCTATATTACTTTTAAACTATGCCTTTGTAACCTGACATAACTTATTTATGATTAATTAAGGACTTGGCACTAGATCCAAACGGTGGGCAAACATCCGTAGGATGAGGACGTGCAGCACCACAGGTTTTTTCCAATTTGGTATATCACCATTTAGAGCTTCAATACGTGCTTCCACTCAGGTTCCTTACACAGTCTGTGTTCTCTTTTCTGCTTGTAATCACAATATGGTCGAGAGATTGACACAGTAAAAGAGTGTTCACTAAACTGCGATCCTACCTATTACCTACTTTACTCTAACAGTGAAGTAGCCCAAATCTATTTAAAACTAGTATTGTTTTCATCTTATAAAAATCTACTATAATATTATGATGTTCCATGTAAATTTTCATGTGCTGGCATGCTTACAACTTAATAGTGTTATAGAATGCTCAGCTCTCAACATGAGAGGTTATTTGTGGTGAACTGCATTACATATATCACCTATTTGCTGAAAGAATATGGTGTTTAGCAAAACTACCTGCTGAGCAACATAATAACATTTTTGTACAAAGTACAAATTACTAATTATTGTATTTTATTTTTCTATGATTTCCTAAGAGGTGTTATCAAGGTTTTACAGATGGAGTAAGCCTGTTTATTACAATATCTATTAGTAAATAAAAGTTACAGTTCTGGTGGTTGAATTTGACTCTTGTATTGATGCATATTTAATGTAGTTTATGTTTAATCCAGATCCTTTTTAGAACTTTAGTAATTTGGAATATAAAATCATAGTTGTAATTTTTCAAATAACTAGTGACAATAATAGACATAAATTCACATAAATCACTGTAAATAAGTGTTACAGATTTTTTGTAGTTTTCTATTAGCAAAACATTTTGTAAGATTGAAATAAATTGTTCAGAGTAAAGGCAGCACTGTACACAAATTACAGATAAGACGTGACTGATACTCAATATTCAACTCTTCCAACACAAGCATCAATGTTCATTCAAAAACTTTCAATAAACCACACATCAAGAATTTCTTATACTCTCATAAAAGATGCCGGTAACAAAATACATTGAGATCTTGAATTAATCAGAGTAGTACAACATTCAATGTATCTCATGTTTTGCTACTAGTTCCAAAAGCCAGTAGGAAATTAAAACTAGTAAGAAAGTGCTTAAAATTCTCCTTTTCATAAGTATCTTAGGTAGCTTTTTAAAACACATACCGTTTTGAAACCTCATTATTCTCATAATAAAATGAGTCAAACTAAAGTGGAAATATTTTTTGCTAAGCCCAGTCTACTCTTGAGAGCAGTTTCAACTGACAGTGCATCAAAACACATTCAAACAAATGAAATATTTACTTTTTGCGGTGGATATTTTCAAGATTGGTATTTTCCACATTATTGATTGTAGGTTTCATGATAACTGTTTCATTTTTAATAATAATAAGCCATCATAATAACTATACTTACATAAAATAACTATTTCCTTAGATTTTTTGTTGTTGTAAAGAATTATCTACATGCCTAAATCAGAGACTGGAGCCATCTATTATATCCCATTTTCAACAAATATTTTGTACAAGGTTAAAGTAAATGAACTCAACTTAGGGGAGAAAATACAGTAAATAAGAAAAATCAAGTCCGCCCAAGAAAGTTCTCCGGAACATAAGATCTCTGCATGTCTCTTAACACCTACTGTATGCTAAACATTTACATTTATTATCTCTTTAATGCTGAAAATCACTAGATAAAATAATATCTTTCTGAAGATGAAGAAGATGAATCATAGAAGGGAGTTAACTGACTACGCAGTAAGAACAGTATATTTCCACTTGTCATTTATGGAAGATATTTAAATGTGAATAATTTGAATATGCAACCACTGGTCATGTTCATTTTGGTTTTGCCTTGAAACAGTTACAGCCCAGAAACGTTTATCTGTATGAATACACTTGGAAATTTGGAAATGCAACAGAAGAAAACACCTCAGAATTATAAATGTATAACTCTCATTCCCATCTTCACTTTAACAGAATTCTGTCTAGTTTCTTTTTTGCCCTCGTCTGTTTAATAAACCAAATTAACCAATGGGCCAAAGAACATGTAGGGAAGTAAACATAAAACTATGTTGGTGGAAAATAAAAAGAAAACTCTATACTTATAGATAATAAAAGAAACAAAAGGAATGTTTACAATAATAGAAGTAATTCATTGATAGGTAAAGTTGGTGTGTCTGGACAAAAAGGCTGGCAAAAAATGCTAGATTATTAAAATAACTGCACTTATAGTCTGGCCACTGCAACAATAAAAAATGAAGAAAGCATATCTCCAAATATTTTCCATCTGAGGATTACTTGTAACTACTATAAAATCCGAAACAATTTGGCTAATTTTAATGACAATTAATGCTTAACCTTTCCACCAGTAGATGATTCTGGGGACAGTAATGAATCACAAGAGATTAGGGAAGGTGGAAATATCTCAGGGAGACCAAACAGCAGAGAACCAGGGTCACAAGAACACTCCTTTGGCCAAATAATGTCTTTGGCTTTTACTGTATTTTGCTCAGTGAAAACAAAACAAAAAACTAATTTATGGACAGAGTAATTGTACAACTTTGGAGACCTGTTTCTCGTCCCTATGTTAACAGCTTTCCTGTCAGGCCGGCCATGAAGCGTCTAGCTAAGCCGCTGAATGGTGTGTGTACTGCGCACTGGGGCAATTTCGACGCACACCTTAGCCCAATGTGCACCGTGATATTCCGCGGTCTTCCCTACGCTTCGCCATTGCCCAGCAACTATTCTAGAATTCGCCGTTCTTGGCTCCACACACAGGGTGGTGCTGTAGCAGGCCCAAGAATCGCGGAGCTGAATCCTGTCTCTCACGGCGAACGCCAGACGCTACCCAGCAGGCTATGCGAATGCCTACAACTCCCGTCATGCTCCACGGGTGACTGAGCAGATCCTCGCAGAATAATCATCTGCGCTCACATTTCTCTTAATTGAGTTTTTTGGAGTGCCTGTGGCGTCTTCTCCAGCCTCGCAACCCCAGAAGAAAAAGTACAGCTGGCCGAATCGCTAAGATTCCCCAAGAGGAGTGGCTTCAGGACCGGAAGAAGCTCCTGTTGCCAAGGGAACACCGCGCGCCAAGGCGCCTGCTCCGCAACTGATGCTCGGGCTGAGGCAGAATCGGCCAGTGCCCCTAACTGGGAGAGGCGGCTTTGCGCTGGACTGGGAATCTTTCCTATGGAGGCGTAGAGAAGAAGGCTGAGGCACCGCATTCCCATCCCACAGACGGGTAAGAGCGAGTGCATACATTCCAGTTCCTCACCAACTCCTGGGCCCTCCGGACTGGCCTCAAGGATGAGGTATATAACCCAGTTGCCTCAAGTTCTGCAGCCAGAATCACTTTCTCCCGTCAGTTTTAGAATTTCTTTTTAGCTTCCCACGTTTTGAACTCCATGAGAGTAGTGGTTTCTAATGTGTGAAAGATGGAAAAAGAAGCTTGAACTTCCGTGGTGAGTACGAGGGACCCTAAAATATGTATTGAGCTGTTGTGAACGGACGTTACTTGTTTGGTTGGTTGGTTGATTTTTAACAGTGCCCAACTTTGGCTTTTTATGTAAAGTAAGAAAAGTACAGAACCTGGAATTTCATTGTCAGAAACTGAATACCGAATACTGTTTACATGGGTACTAAAAGTGTGCAACCCTTCGCTCCACAAAGGAGCGAAGTTTAAAGTTTACAAAGTATATTCTTCGTGGGCATTCTCTTCCAGTTCCCATTCTTTGTGCACTTTGGCTATCTAGCTTATAGCTCTAAATAATATCCTAATTTTTCTGGGTTTTTCTGATAACATGTAGGAAACTGGTTCTCAGACTGTAATAGTTGGCTAGTGTGTAAATGAGCAACTAAAAAAGTAGACCGGGCTGAGATTGTGAACAACTTAGTATTTATGCAAGACTAATCATTGAAGAACACTGGCAACGCACAAACAACAACTAGTGACAGGGTTAATCTTCAAAGTGATCTTGATTCAAGAACGTTATAGAAAATCTGCATTATAGAAAATTTACCTCAGGTATCTTTATTCTGCCATTGTCGTAAAGTACATAAAGGAGGTTTTAAATTAAAGGTATGTTTTGTTCCTAACTCAGTTTGTAGTGGTGCTCTGCATACCGGCTTACGCTGTCCTGTCGCGGTATCAACTTTGTACTTTTTTCTCAAACCAAGCTTATAATTTTCTTTTAAAAATTTAAATTTTACTGTGATTTTGAAGTAAAACAATTTGGAATATTCAAATTTGCTAAGTATACTTTGTAACGTATGTTGTCTTTATTAATTGCTTGTTGTTCAACTCTGAATTCCATTTACTCCCTCAGTGTTCCAAATTGTGATTATCAAATTATCAGTTGTTCTCATTTAAGGATTTGCTAGGTTCTTTCAACCTCACAGGTGTTTTGTTTACCTTTAATGTAAATTACCTGGACCAATCTCAGAGTATTATTAATTAGCCTTTGAAAAAAACTTATTCTTGCCCATGATCTTAATTTCTCTAAATTTAAATGGAAAGAAATAGAAAGAAAAGAAAAAAAATCAAACAAGATCTCTCCTTGTATTTATGTGGAAAGACCAAAAAACAAAACAAAACCCCAAACAAATCAAACAAGATCTCTCCTTATATTTCTGTAGAAAGACCAAACAAAAAAAAGAACAAAACAAAAAAGACAAGATGTCTCCTTATAATTCTCCAGAAATGCAAACATTTTTGTGGCATATTTTCCCTTAGTTTTAAAACTATAATTTATTGATAAATAGTAATTTTACAGGTTTCTAAACTTCTTTTAAAGCTAAGTAAAATCTGTAAAAATTGTGCAAACTTTAAGAAATCATATTTTGAAAAAACTCACAATAATGAGAAGACATTGCATTTGCAAGTGTTGAAATACATTGTAACGTATGTGCATCAAGATTGTGGCACTGGTGTAGGGATAGATTAGTAAGAGAGTAGATGCAGTTTCCTAAAGTATGTATAGTTAAAAAAATTTTCTCAAAAAGTTTTTCATAGATAAATATTCATCCAAAAATACTGTCTTACTACTACTAAATAATACTATCTTAATACATCTCCTATAGATATACATGCATTTTAGCATATTGACGAGTCTGAAGAGTAGTGCTCTATAGAAACCTGTTCAAACTATAGAGTCCCAAATTTCCCAAATTTGCATGACCTTGAAATCCTCCTGAAGATAATTTTTAAGATTATCTTCCAAAGAATACTATTACGAACATCCTGCAATGAGGAATCTACTAATGTACCCAAACATGTAGAAGGAATATGAAATGTTAAAAAAAAAAGCTGAGAAAAAAATTAATAAAGTAGGATAAAGATGGTAGGAAGAAAAATGATGCCAGAAAAAAGACTTACCATATAAATTTCAGGGAAATGAAAATTTAAAGTATAAAAACTAAAACTTTCAAAAAACGGAAAACAATATTGGCTAATAGGTTTAAAATACTGAGGAGATAAAATATTTTTTGAGCCTAACACTGAAGGAAAAACCTGTAAAATATTACATCAATTTTAAAACTTCTTATAGCACAAACAATATAAATAGAGTAAAATTAATTTTAATTGATTAAAACTATTTGCAATAAAGCCGGGGATTTAGCTCAGTGGTTCTGGCACCTGCCTTGCAAAGTGCAAGGTCCTGAGTGTGATGGCTTTCACCTATAATATCCCAGCCCACAGGAGCCAGAGGTAGAGGCAGAGGCAGGAGGATTGCTGTAAGTTCAAAGCTGAGTTCAGAACCAGCTTCAAATACGAAGAAAGATCCTGTCTAAAAAAAAAACAAAAAAAAAACCCCAAAAAACCTACTTGCAATAATACAACCTGGAAAGCTGTCTAATAGCAATAGCAGAAGGAACCTAATAGTAAACTAGGTACTGGAATATAGCAGATAATTCATAGAAGAAGAAATGTCAATGGAATTAAATTCTGAAATGTTACTTTATAGTAATGAAATAAATGTAAATTTAAGTAATATCACAATGCTGTGTTTTACTTTCAGAACAGCATATACTAAAAAAAAAAAAAAATCAGTGATATCCAGTGTTGGAAGAAAAACAGGAGAACTGAAAGTCGCATCCATTATTGGTAAGTATACATCAACGTTTCTAAAAATCTCATGTCACAGTTTCTATAAAAACTTTAAAAAATATAACCTTCTGGCCCAATAATTCTTACCTTTAGAAATATATTACTAAGAAAATATGGAAACAAAGATGTTTACAATTGACAGTTGTGCATATTTACTCAAGGGTCAGTTTTAGGATTGTAATCCATGGAATTTCTGTTTGAAGCTGTATATTACAATATTTATTAAATATGTACTCTGAGTGACAGATACCAAAAGTATAGATATAACCATGATTGTATTGAGCCATAGTGTGGAGTCATGGCATGTTGAATGAAACATTGAAAGAGCCTCTAAAGCAAACTCTCTTTGATTCCCTACCTTCTTCTCTCTTGCCTGTTTTTCTCCCCTGAAGAAAGTTATGAAAACCAGAATTCCTCTTTCCCAACACAGGAAATAGAAACTAGAACCCTCTCTCCCAAAAGAAACAAACGCTAGAAAGGTCACCCTGCCTTCTCTCTTCTCCTTTGAAGATTCTTGTTCCTAGAGGTTCTACTCCAAGATGAGAAAGAAGGAATGCTCACAGAGACACCCAGAAGATTCTAAACAGACAGGCTTTGTTAGATTTCCCTCCTTTAATCTTAACATTACATCATAACCTTTGGTCCAGTCATAGGTCTACGATCTGTCCATGTTTACTGAAATCTATGCATTAAAATAGAGAAGTTTTACTGAGCTGCCTGAGTCTTTATTTTTGAAAGCTCCTATGACATTAAAGCTTAAGTTTATTATGGTTTTCTCCTGTTGAAAACTGCACTAGTAGTTCCTAATAGTGGTTGCATGTGAGAAACTGTGTGCAAGTTTTAAAACTGTTAATACTCTGAGCTATTAGTATACTACAAATGCTCGGGTCCTGTCCTCAGAAATTCTCACTTCCACAGTTGATTCCAGAGTGCAACTAGGGTTGGAAATAATGACCATGGGAATAGGAAGCTACAGAAAATTTCTGTGTCCCTTTCTGATGTTAGAACATGGTAAATGTGAGTGGCTTGAATTTTTTTTATTTCCTTCATTTATGCATATAAATTTATAGAAGGAAAAATAATTATAAAACTATAATTATTAAAACATGAAATGTATATAGGCTACATTGTAGTTCCATATAAAGCAATTTCAATAAATATGATAACATCTTTTAGCAAATTATTTTTAAATTGTACATCCCAAAACATTTCAATAAAGTGGAAAAGATGAAAAGACAAAACAAAAGGTACTATGAAAAATGAGTATTCAAATTAAAAGACTCATATTACAGTGACATATGTGCACCCATGTTTATAGCAGCTCAGTTTGTGATTACTACATCTTGGAAACAACCCAAATGTCCATCAACTGGAGACTGGATAAAAAAGCTGTGGTTCTTATACAGAATGGAGTATTACTCTGCCATAAAAATGATAAATTTGAATCATTTCTACTAAATGGACATACCTTGAGGATATCCTCATAAGTGAAATAAATAGATCATAGATAGGTAAATAACGCATCTTTTCTCTAGTATGAGAAAATAAAGATGTAAATGAGTTGTAGAATTGTATGTTATATATTGTGAAATAGAAAATACTCAAAGTAAAATAGGGTGAAGGGGGAAAAATAATGAGATTATAATTAAAAAGAAAGGAAACAAAGTTTATGTGTATGGGGGGTTGTAGGGTGGGTAGGGCTATGAAAAAATGAGAATTAAGTTGTGTCTTATACTGGTACAAATCCCCATTGTGGAGTGCAATCATGATGCTGTATATATGTAATGTACCAATAAAGATTTCAATTTAAAAAAA